>JBBPBX010022873.1:0-41033 GCA_038048925.1 Garcialebias charrua | reverse complement strand
CGGTGAGAAGCTATCCAACAAGTGAGTAAAATGTAGAGAATGGCTAACAGAATGCTTGTGGACAGAATTAGTTTGTAAAACACTTCGAAGTTTTCTACAACCTCTTTAAATTTAAGACCACATTGTTGTGGCACTGTTCGGGTGTATTTTTTTAAGTGATGTTAAGTGCAATTTGAAATAAGAAATATAAAATATGATAAAAATACATTTTGTGTTTATTTCATTCCTATTCAAGACACTTTGATAAGAATGACTATATATTTAATATAGGCGGATACAGAGTATCTTTGTTTACAAGTTTGGTTGGTGGTGTGCCTCGTGATTTTTTCAATGAAAACACCGTGCCTTGGCTCAAAAAAGGTTGAAAAACACTGTTCTAAACGACAGTAGTGACATTATATTGTATAAGATAATAAATACATAAAGCAATGAAAGGGAATAGTATGAAAGTAATATGAAATAAGTCTGCATATTTTACCATTGAAAATATATTAATTGGTTAAGTCAACATGTGTTTTCTATATCAAATGTGCTAAATCTTTACAGATTATTGTTCTGATGCAGGCTCAATAAATGTAGTCCTCTGGACAGATTCTTCTTTGTATCAAAAAGACTTCTTCAGTCTGAGGAGCTGTGACAAACTCAGTCATCTTTCCTCCTTGATGGAGAGGAACGATGGTTTGAGAGAGGAATAAAGGAGGCCATCTTTGTGAAAAGAAACCGTCCACCATTAAACAGAGGTGGAGGCCTCCATGTTCAACTGTCCATCTCTCACAATGCTGTTATTGCTAGTATCTTACTGTTCATATAAAATATTTGATAATGTTCTTATAGAAACAATTCTTGAATAATGTTCATAATGTGTTAATGCTACATGTTTGTCTCAGGCTACTTCTTGTTCTGCCATTAACTCTAAATACTTATTGAATAGTTTATATATGTAGGTAAAACTAGATGTTGAACAACCCATTAAAATACACCAGAATGCAGGAAATGGCATCTATTTTATTCAAAATTTTCTGGGAGAGGACCCCCACTGGCAACCTAGCCGGGGGGGGGGGGCGCCATTGGGGTTGCTCGCACAGGGCGCCAAATAGGCTAGGACCGCCTCTGGCCACACCTGCTCAGCTCACTTCTTAAGCTCCACTCTCACTCTCCTCAGTGCCAGATTATTGAAAGCTCACCAGCCAGTAAATTATCCAGCATTCTCCTCGACCTTGGTTTTCTGATCTTGAACTCTGCATCGTCTCCTGACTCTTCGCTTTTGCCTTGCCCCTGACTGGACACTTCTACAATTTTCTGACCACGGTAAAACGACCCTTGCTTGCTCTCTCTCGACCACGTTTTTTGGATCACCCTTCTCGGCACTTTTTGCTCTCCTTGTGTTTGTCTTCCTGGCCCTTGACCCCCTGCTACCATCACTGGACCCCGAGATCTGGACATCCCTTCATCCTGCGTTCCTGCTGCAGATTACCCTGCATGAGTGACTTCACCCAATCCACAGCACCTCTTCCTGCCCTGATACCTATTGAGAAGGTTTGTGACTGTTTCATTTTAACCATCGCTTTGCCAACCTCATGGGCAGTCTCTCTCTCCTGTTAATAAATTGGATCACCTTCTGGGCCCAAGCCTCCACCAGAAGCAGTTACAAAAATAAAACCTTTAAACTACTCCTGAGTTCTGGTGCTGTTTCTGGTCCTAAAACCGGTCCGTTACAGAATGGTTTCCTTACAAAATCCTAATGATGGTTTCTTTATTTTTCAGGGGTGCTGAGTTAAAATTTAGAAATGCTTGAGCACCCCTAAAAGTGGCTAAAATCGCCACTGAAGCCAGTTCATATTTATAAAGTTCTTTTAAATGCTTTATGTGTGATTTACAAGTGTATTAAGTGCAGTGTCATTTCTTACATTACTAGTTGGTTAGTATATCCCACACCATGGTCTGGTGCACCTCCTCATCCTCCTCTCTGCTCCGCACCGTGGAACAGTAAGCGTTGCTCTAAGTTTTTGGCCACACTTGGAAAAAAAATCTGCCTAATATTAAGCTCTTTGTCACTGGCTTAGAAAAAATTTGCTTTCAATCTTCCTGCTCAATTCAGAAAAGCGTCCTGGTCACTCCGACATTGCTTAAATATTTTGACTGCATGACAAACAGCTTTATGAGTTATGTGGAGCAGCCACAAGGCAGGACAGGAACAGGCTGCAGCGAACAGTGAGGACAGCTGAGAAAGTCATTGGGGATTCTCTGCCCTCCATTCAGGACTTGTACCACGCAAGAACCAGGAAACGGGCTGGAAAAATCATCACAGACTCCACACACCCGGGTCACAACATGTTCCAACTCCTCCCGTCTGGCAGACGCTACAGATCTCTGTCCACTAAGACTGTCAGACACAAGAACAGTTTCTTCTCCCAGGCCATCACCATCATCAACAGCTGATCATCAGACATTCATCAGTGTGACCCCCAACCCATTCACAACCCCCATGTGATGTGAATCCTTCTGTATTTTGTGTATTATTTGTACGTTTTTTTAATGTAAAGTATCTGTATAGTTTTTAGCATTTTTAGAGAGACACTTTCTAAAGAGACACGAACAGCCGGAAACAAATTCCTTGTGTGTGTCAACATACTTGGCCAATAAACCTGATTCTGATTCTGATTCTGATAATTGTCTCTTTGTTGCAGTTCAGATAATTTGCAGTTACTCACACATCAGATTGTCCACAAAAGTGCAGGAATTTATGTGTAGTGCAAAACGTATACTTTTGTGTTTTTTAATAAATTTGCTTGTGACTTTGGACTTTTAGGGGCAGATATTTTTTTAAGAGTAGAAGCGGAAATGCGAAGCGACAGCTCTGATGTGATATTAGGAAGCTCATTGTATTTAAAATTAGTGTATGTAATTATATTCAATTACCTATCCAATATGTTTTATTAATTCAAGGCAGTCAAATTTGTCCATACATTTATTATTATTAGGCCTGAGAGTTACCGGATCCAATCAAAGAGTTACCATAACGGACCCTGTCAAATAAGAGTGTTCCCAGATCCTGTTCTGGCAGGATCCAGCTCAAATTAAGCCCTGGATGTGACAACTTCCCATTATGGTGTGTGCCTGTATCTAGGTGTAAAAAAGTTTTTTTTTCGAAAAGTGGGTTGCCATATCAAAATCCAAGATGGCTGCCACCATAAATGTCACAATTGTCTGTGTGTTATCCATCCATCCATCCATTTCCGTCCGCTTATCCGGGGTCGGGTCACGGGGGTAGCAGCCTAAGTAGGGAGGCCCAGACTTCCCTCTCCACAGCCACTTGGAGCAGCTCCTCTGGGGGAATACCAAGGCGTTCCCAGGCCAGCCGAGAGACATAGTCCCTCCAGCGTGTCCTGGGTCTTCCTCTGGGTCTCCTCCCGGTGGGACATGCCCGGAACACCTCACCAGGGAGGCGTCCAGGAGGCATCCTAACCAGATGCCCGAGCCACCTCAACTGGCTCCTCTCGATGTGGAGAAGCAGCGGCTCTACTCCGAGTCCCTCCCGGATGACTGAGCTTCTCACCCTATCTCTAAGGGAGAGTCCAGACACCCTGCGGAGAAAACTCATTTCAGCCGCTTGTATCCGAGATCTCGTTCTTTCGGTCACAACCCAAAGCTCATGACCATAGATGAGGGTGGGAACGTAGATCGATCGGTAAATTGAGAGCTTTGCCTTTTGACTCAGCTCTCTCTTCACCACGACAGACCGGTACAGCGCCCGCTTCACTGCGGACGCTGCACCTATCCGCCTATCGATCTCACGCTCCAGTTTTCCCTCATTCGTGAACAAGATCCCGAGATACTTAAACTCCTCCACTTGGGGCAGGACCTCCTCCCCGACCCGGAGAGGGCATGCTACCCTTTTCCGGCTCAAGACCATGGCCTCGGATTTGGAGGAACTGATCCTCATCCCGGCCGCATCACACTCGGCTGCAAACCGCTCCAGTGAAAGTTGTAAATCACGAACTGATGAAGCCAGTAGGACCACATCATCTGCAAAAAACAGAGAAGCGATTCTAAGGTCACCAAAACGGATCCTCTCAACACCTTGGCTGCGCCTAGAAATTCTGTCCATAAAAGTTATGAACAGAATCGGTGACAAAGGGCAACCTTGGCGGAGTCCAACTCTCACCGGAAACGAGCCTGACTTACTGCCGGCAATGCGGACCAAGCTCTGACACCGGTCGTACAGGGACCTAACAGCCCTTATCAAAGGGCCTGGTACCCCATACTCCCGGAGTACCCCCCACAGAACCCCCCGAGGGACGCGGTCGAATGCCTTCTCCAAGTCCACAAAGCACATGTAAACTGGTTGGGCAAACTCCCACGCACCCTCCAGGACCCTGCTGAGGGTGTAGAGCTGGTCCAGTGTTCCACGACCAGGACGAAAACCACACTGCTCCTCCTGAATCCGAGGTTCGACTATCCGACGGACCCTCCTCTCCAGAACCCCTGAATAGACCTTACCAGGGAGGCTTAAGAGTGTGATCCCCCTATACATAGTTCCCACACAGTGGGGAGTATTGCGCAATACCGGGTTTTTCGCCACTCGTAAAGGCAGAAATGGCAGACAAACACACTCGAGCTACCACAGCTAAATACATTACTAGCTTCACCAAGGAACAAGAGCAAAATGGCAGTGGTCGGAGTTAAATGAGTTTGAGAAAGAAATCATGGCAGACGAATCGGACAACTTGTCACAAAGTAGTTACTCTGATATCATTAATTATTTAATTACTACGAGGAGCGCACACCGGCTTCACAGCGCAGAGCTTCACAGCTTTAAATCCAAAAAAGATGTGTAAACTGTCTCAATCATATCTAACCAGCTAAATAAAGGTTTAACTAAAATAACACACAGCCAGCACAAACAGTCCAAGCTGAACACGGACCAGAACCAGCACTTTGAGTGTTACCGTGTTGGAAGTTAGCATGTCGCGTTAGCGGAGGGTCCGTCGCACGGAGGCTCGCATCGAGCTCAGGTCGGACGGCGGATCCGTCGCGGCCGCGGGGGCACGTCCCATGGGACCGACGCGTCACCCGTACGACTTGGATCCCGTCCTCCTTCCCCCACTGGGGCGGTCTCCCCGCCGGTCCCAGAGGAGCGGCGAGACCGTGAGGAGGCCGTTGTCGCGTTAGCGAGATGCTAAGCTAACCACATCAAGATGGTGTTGCTAAATAATGAAGAAGAAAAAAACAGCTCTAACACACAGACAGTTGTACTCTAACATTGTTCTGACATTGTTTCACAAAATGATTTATGTAAAATATTTTGTTTACCGGCCAAAAGGACGACGTCTTCCAGAGCAGATCCGAGCAGTCAGCTGCTGTGAGCTTCTCCGATGAGATAAATCCTTCACGTTTACTTTTTTTTTGATTAAGTGAAACCTGCGCGTTGCCCAAACGTCTACCCGACTGGAACACCCACTGACCTAACACAAAGTAACCATTGCAATTAATTAGAAATTAACAACAAAAAAAAACAACGTGAAAAATGGACATCCATTAGACTACGCTCTAATTGCTGCTCTGCCTCCCTGTGGGAGGGTCAAACCGGAAATTCCACAGATGTGATGTCACATGGGAACTATGTATAGTTGGAACACACCCTACGGTCCCCCTTTTTAAATAGGGGAACCACCACCCCAGTCTGCCAATCCAAGGGAACTGCCCCCGATGTCCACGCGATATTGCAGAGTCGCGTAAGCCAACACAACCCTACAACATCCAGAGCCCTAAGGAACTCCGGGCGAATCTCATCCACCCCCGGAGCCTTGCCACCGCGGAGCTTTTTAACCACCTCGGCGACCTCAGCACCAGAGATCGGAGAACCCGACCCAAAGTCCCCAGGCTCTGCTTCCTCAGTGGAAGACGTGCCAGTAGGATTGAGGAGGTCTTCGAAGTATTCCGCCCACCGACTCACAACATCCCGAGTTGAGGTCAGCAGCACGCCACCTCCACCATAAATGGTGTTGGTCTCGTACCTCTTTCCCCCCCTGAGACGCCGGATGGTGGACCAGAATCGCCTCGAAGCCGTACGGAAGTCATTCTCCATGGCCTCTCCGAACTCCTCCCACGCCCGAGTTTTTGCCTCAGCAACCACCCGAGCCGCATGCCGCTTGGACTGCCGGTACCTATCAGCTGCTTCCGGGGTCCCACAAGCCAAAAAGGCCCAATAGGACTCCTTCTTCAGCCTGACAGCATCCCTCACTGCCGGTGTCCACCACCGGGTTCGAGGGTTGCCACCACGACAGGCACCAACAACCTTGCGGCCACAGCTCCGATAAGCTGCCTCGACAATAGAGGCGCGGAACACGGCCCACTCGGACTCCATGTCCCCCGCCTCCCTTGGAACGTGTTCAAAGCTCTCCCGGAGGTGGGAGTTAAAGCTCCGTCTTACGGGAGACTCTGCCAGACGTTCCCAGCAGACCCTCACAATACGTTTGGGTCTGCCAGGTCTGACCGGCATCCTCCCCCACCATCGGAGCCAACTCACCACCAGGTAGTGGTCAGTTGACAGCTCCGCCCCTCTCCTCACCCGAGTGTCCAAGACATGCGGCCGCAGATCAGATGAGACGACAACAAAGTCGATCATCGAACTGCGACCTAGGGTGTCCTGGTGCCAAGAGCACATATGGACACCCTTATGCTTAAACATGGTGTTCGTTATGGACAATCCATGACGAGCACAGAAGTCCAACAACAGAACACCACTCTGGTTCAGATCAGGGGGGCCGTTCCTCCCAACCACACCCCTCCAGGTCTCACTGTCATTGCCCACGTGAGCGTTGAAGTCCCCCAGTAGAACAAGGGAGTCCCAAGGAGGCGCACAGGACAAAGTTGTTAGAAGGAAAAATGCAGCTGACGCTGAAGCTGTCATGAGGGCAGCTGAGCTTGCGTATCAAACAGCTCTGAGAGAGTTGGAGCTTAAATTTGAACAATGGATATTGGAGCTGCGACATAAGGTTCGTCTGAAAGAGTTGGAGCAAGGTGTTGAACATGTCCCGTTGTATGAGGTGTGGTGTCGTCCCAGGTGGTGTTCTGGAGAAGCTGTGATGGGACTGCGCTCCAGTTTTCTTGCAGGCATCTCTAAGCTTGTTAATGATGACTTGGTTGTGGATTATGTGTTGGTCACTCCAGAGGTGACACCACAGGTGGAGGAGAACAGCGAATTGGACGTTGGCATTGATCTGAGAGACTGTTTTTTTGTTTTTCTCTGTGACAGAATCCGTCCCAGTGAGCAATATAGCAGAGGAGTCAATCCAACCAATTCATCCTACTCCTACTCCTTTGTGTACCCTTTCAGCCTTTTCACAGGGGGTTGTGAGTGTGATGTTGGACGTTGTAGAGCCGTTGACTAGAACAGAAGCAGGGAGTGAATCTTTGTTGTATGTGCGAGATGAACTACTGGAACCATTTGTTGAATGTGTTAACCGTGATTGTGTGTTTGTTGACTATCTATGCTTTGTCTACAGTGTACCTGATGACAGAGATATTGTAGCTGACACGTTGGTGCTGTCCGATGTTGAAATGAAGGGTAACAGTTTCCCTCTGGTTGTTATGACAAGGAAAACCCTTAATCTTCAGACTGGTATCAATAATCAGAATGTTGGTGAGTGTGCTTCTAAACGGAGGCCTTGTGAAGTGAAACCTGATAAGCGACGCCTTTTTGGGTTTAAGATATTTTGAATGTGATTGGTAGTTGTATGTGATATGCGTGTTTTTTTTGTTTTTGCTTTGTTGTTGTTGTAGTTGTACGGGCTTTTGTGTTTGGTTTCATTTGTATGGCTGATAAGCGAGGTGTAATATGGCTGTATCATCCCATGCAAATTATTGTGTGGGAGGGTGTTACATGCATTGGGCATGCAATTTATTTAAGTCAGAAGAATGAGGTGTTTAAAGGTTTTGAGCAGAAGCATGAGTTGTTTAAAGGTTGTGAGAGACTGATTGACTGCAGCTGTTGCTCATTAAAGCATGTTGTAAGTTGGGTGATTGCTCCTTCTATATTAGGTCCAAGCTACAGAAGCAAAGAGAGGTCCGAAGTAGCAACAGAGTGAGTGGAGCCATGGTCGAGTGAAGAAGAATCCGAATGAAGGTCTGAAGCCGTATGATGAAGCCGTATGATGAAGCCGTATGATGAAGCCGTATGATGAAGCCATATGATGAAGCCGTATGATGAAGCCGTATGATGAAGCCGTAAGAAGATGCCAAACCAAGTATCCGAACGTTGAAGCCGTGAGAAAACAGCCGAAGAAGATCCGAATGATGAAGCCGTGAGAAGAAGCCGAACGAAGAAGATCCGAATGGAGCTGAGACTTGCTGCCATTGTGAGAAACTTGTGCTAAGACCTGCTACCGTTGTGAGAAGCTGGAGCTGTGACCTACTGTCGTTGTTGTGTACAAGACGTGCTCAACCTGGGTGCTGAAGAAAGGAGCCGTGAGTGACCTGCTGGACTTGAAGTTTGCTTTGTTTATTAATCATCCCGAAGCTGGATTTGAGGGGTCTGACTTTTCTTTTTTTTTTTAACTTTTTTTTTTTGGGACACAAAGACGCAGAGAGCCTAAAATATACTTTTTTTTAACCATACTTTCCGTGTCTCGTGTCCCATATGGTACATGCCTCTGGGTCGTAACAGTCAGGATAAATAATCAAATGTCCTCAAGCTTCTGTTTACAGAGGGTCACCAGGTAGGGATGCCCACTTTCACCAATACTATTTGCTATTTTTATTGAACCTTTACCCAGCCAGCATGCACAGGTGGGCCCCATATGGTATACATATGTGCAAAAAACATGGGTCCCAAAAGGTTTTGTCCACGGTTTCCATGGTGGCCCCACATGGGTTTGCCCAGATAGATTTTAATGGACCTTGACTGGGTTTTTAGTGGGACCCAGATGTTTAACTTAATTGAGACCCATGTAAAACCCATGTGTGTGCCTTGAAGAATATCTACCTGGGACTAAACTGGGTCCCAACTGGGCTAAAAATATGGGTAATAAGTGGGTTTGTCCACAGTTTCCATGGTGGCCCCACATGGGTTTGCCCAGATAGACTTTAATGGGCCCTGACTGGGCTTTCAGTGGTTCCCAGATGGTTAACTTATATGAGGCCCATGTAAAACCCATGTGTGTGCCTTGAAGAATATCTACCTGGGACTAAACTGGGTCCCAACTGGGCTAAAAATATGGGTAATAAGTGGGTTTGTCCACGGTTTCCATGGTGGCCCCACATGGGTTTGCCCAGATAGACTTTAATGGGCCCTGACTGGGCTTTCAGTGGGTCCCAGATGGTTAACTTATATGAGGCCCATGTAAAACCCATGTGTGTGCCTTGAAGAATATCTACCTGGGACTAAACTGGGTCCCAACTGGGCTAAAAATATGGGTAATAAGTGGGTTTGTCCACGGTTTCCATGGTGGCCCCATATGGGTTTGCCCATACATTTTTAAGGCACTGACTGGGTTTTCAGCAGGACCCAGATGGTTAACTTACATGAGGCCCATTAAAGACCCACGTGTGTTCTTACCAGCATAATTTACGTATCGGATTTTCCGACGCAACCTGCCGATATTTCTGATCCTTGAAGTATGTGAAGGGATTTCTCATTAGGTGTTCGAATGACCAGTCTCTCTTAGAAGAATGATGAAGGTTTATTGACAGAAACACAGGTTTACAGGTTAACAGAGTTACAGCATGAATAAGCAATTCTTTGTGCACAGAGAATTGTGAGCATTTTGACAGACCTTTCCTCGGCGAGGTTCTTCAAAGAATGCTGAAGATATCTGAGATGTTTTGGAGTATGAAGCTGCAGTTTGAGCTTCTCTGGTCTCTGATTGGCTCAGAGCATTGATAAGGCGTCCTGGAGCCTCTCGTGTTTGTCATTTCTATGACCTTGTAGATTTATAGCTGTGGTGAGAAGTCTCTCGAAACTGTGTTCTTTGTTCTGCTTATCTGCTCAGTAAGAGAGTTTTAGAAATGTACCATTAGATGTGTCCTGTGTGCGATATTAATGTAAATTAATGTCCAGATCCTAGTATGTGTGTGTGGTTTATAAGTGAGTATGATTCATGTGTTTGTGTGTCTGTGTGCTCTGATCTCCTCAGAAGGCCAAGAGAAGCACAAAGGGCATCTGTCCCCTTAGCATGTTATCTGCATCTGTACATCCTGTTTGTTAGATCTAAAAGTATGTCTTATAATGTTGTCTAATTGCATAAACATATGTAAAACAGTTGTGAATACCTTGATTATAAAGCACTTGTGTATTAATCATATACAGTAGTGTATTCGATTCAAATGAGATTAAGATATAGAACTTCTAAACGTGTGTATTTCCCTTCATATGTCAGAGAGCACACATATTACACCATACTCTGTGACTTCTGTCTTAACAATGTGTGAGTTAAACCCAAAGAAGACACTCTGGGCCTCACAACAACTAATACCCAAACTTTAACAAGAGGCAGTTCTGTAACACAGATGTCCTTCTGACTCATGGTGCAACCCGGAACACTAAAATACTGCTAAAAATTATGGGAAATGAACACAGCACTCCCCGTTTTTTACTTTCCTTTTTGATTGTGGTACTATGAGTTGTATTTCTTGTTGGCTTTGATCAACAGATACAGATTTAAACTATAATTGAACACTAATATACCGCTAAGCATGATGGGAAATCAACACAGTTCACTCCCCGTTTTTTAGTTTTGTTTTTGATTGTGGCACTATGAGTTTTAATTCTTGTTGGTTTTGATCAACAGATACAGATTTAAACTATACATTGAATTTATAAATGTAAATTCAATGCATAGTTTAAATCTGTATCTGTTGATCCCACATTTATACCACTTGGGATGAATACAGTTAGCCCACATGGGCTTCCCATGCTGGGCACATTATACTAAAATCACATGGGTCCTATGTACTGATGCACATATCTGTCCCATTCCCAGTTAGCCCACGTAAAAATGAGCTGGGGCCTATATATACATGCCCAGGTTGAAGCCATGTAAGGTCATCCCACATTTAGCCCAATTGGGGTAAATACAGTTAGCCCACATGTGCTTCCCATGCTGGACCCATTATACCGAAACCACATGGGTCCCATATAATATTGCCCATTTCTGTCCCATTCCCAGTTAGCCCACATAAAAATGAACTGGGGCCTATATATACATGCCTAGGTTGAAGCCATGTAAGGTCATCCCACATTTAGCCCACTTGGGGTAAATACAGTTAGCCCATAAGGGCTTCCAATCCTGGGCCCATTATACTAAAATCACATGGGTCCCATATAATAATGTCCATTTCTGTCCCATTCGCACTTATCCCACATAAACACGAACTGGGACCTCTACATTCATGCCCAGGTTCAACCCATGTAAGGTCAGCCCACTCTTATACCACTTGGGGTAAATACAGTCTGCCCACATGGGCTTCCCATGCAGGGCCCATTATACTAAAACCACATGGGTACCATATAATATTGCCCTTTTCTGTCCCATTCCCAGTTAGCCCACATAAAAATGAACTGGGGCCTAAATATACATGCCCAGGTTGAAGCCATGTAAGGTCATCCCACATTTAGCCCACTTGGGGTAAATACAGTTAGCCCATAAGGGCTTCCCATGCTGGGGCCATTATACTAAAACCACATGGGTCCCATATAATAATGTCCATTTCTGTCCAATTCGCAGTTATCCCACATAAACACGAACTGGGACCTATACATTCATGCCCAGGTTCAACCCATGAAAGGTCAGCCCACTCTTATACCACTTGGGGTAAATACAGTCTGCCCACATGGGCTTCCCATGCAGGGCCCATTATACTAAACCCACATGGGTCCCATATAAATTGCCCATTTCTGTCCCATTGCCAGTTAGCCCACATAAAAATGTACTGGGCCCTATATATCCATGCTCAGGTTCAACCCATGTAAGGTGATCCCACATTTATACCACTTGGGATAAATACAGTTAGCCCTCATGGGCTTCCCATGCTGGGCACATTATACTAAAATCACATGGGTCCCATATACAGATGCGCATATCTGTCCCATTCCCAGTTAGCCCAAATAAAATTCAACTGGGGCCAATATATCTATGCCCAGGTTCAACCCATGTAAGGTCAGCCCACACTTATCCCAATGGGGGTAAATACAGTTAGCCCATAAGGGCTTCCCATGCTGGGCCCATTATACTAAAACCACATGGGTCCCATATAATAATGCCCATTTCTGTCCCATTCCCAGTTAGCCCACATAAAAATGAACTGGGACCTATATATCCATGCCAAGGCTGAACCCATGTATGGTCATCTGACACTTATGCTACTTGGGGTCAATACAGTTAGCACACATGGGCTTCTCATACTGTGACCATTATACTAAAACCACATGGGTCCCATATACTGATGCCCATTTCTTTCCCATTCCCAGTTAGCCCACATAAAAATGTACTAGGCCCTATATATCCATGCCCAGGTTGAACCCATGTAAGGTGATCCCACATTTATACCACTTGGGATAAATACAGTTAGCCCACATGGGCTTCCCATGCTGGGTACATTATACTAAAATCACATGGGTCCCATATACTGATTCACATATCTGTCCCATTCCCAGTTAGCCCAAATAAAATTGAACTGGGGCCTATATATCTATGCCCAGGTTCAACCCATGTAAGGTCAGCCCACACTTATCCCAATTGGGGTAAATACAGTTAGCCCACATGTGCTTCCCATGCTGGGCCCATTATACCGAAACCACATGGGTCCCATATAGTATTGCCCATTTCTGTCCCATTCCCAGTTAGCCCACATACAAATGAACTGGGACCTATATATACATGCCCAGGTTGAAGCCATGTAAGGTCATCCCACATTTAGCTCACTTGGGGTAAATACAGTTGGCCCATAAGGGCTTCCCATGCTGGGCCCATTATATTAAAACCACATGGGTCCCATATAATAATGCCCATTTCTGTCCCATTCGCAGTTAACCCACATAAAAACGAACTGGGACCTTTATATTCATGCCCAGGTTCAACCCATGTAAGGTCAGCCCACTCTTATACCACTTGGGGTAAATGCAGTCTGCCCACATGGGCTTCCCATGCTGGGCCCATTATACTAAAACCACATGGGTCCCATGTAAAATAGCCCATTTCTGTCCCATTGCCAGTTAGCCCACATTAATGCTGTATAGGACCCATATATTTAGCCCAACAGGGCCAACAAAATGGGTTCCTTTATGGGATAACCATATGGGTCTCATGCAGTTAGCCCAGATAAATCCCATGCCCACTCGTTACCCAAGTAGCCCACAATAACCCCATGTGGGGCCAAACTATGCATAGCAGCAACAATCAGACAAAGTGTTTATATTAAAGGCATACAGTGTAAAACAAATAGAACATAAAATTAGCCTTTATGCTGACGATATTTTACTTTTCTTTCAGAACTCAGAAAACTCAATATCTAATGTTACCGAATTAATAAGCTCATTCTCAAAAGTTTCTGATTATTCTATAAATTGGACAAAATCTACAGCTCTTCCAATAAATTACGTTTAATACTTCTCTTAAAGGGGACCACATATTCAAAATTCACTTTTTAATGTTTTTTTTTTACTCAACTTTGGGTATTTACTTCATAAAAAAACAGTCCTAAGGCCAAAAAAATGCACCCAGTGGTTTATTTACTCTAAGTAGATTTATTTATCTTTGATAAATACACTTCGTTTCCCACTTCCTGCGGTTTGTGACGTCACAAACCGCAGCCAACCACCTCAAACCTGAGTCCAGCCCCTCACCTAGCAACCCCTGGTTAGGCTCAACCCACTTCTGTATTAAACACATGACTGTTGTTTTTCATGATTTCATCTCATCTTTTGTTTATATGTTCTTAATTTCATGTGTACAGCACTTTGTTGCAGCTGTGTTTTTTTAAATGGCTTTATAAATAAAGTATAATTGTTATTTTTATGTTTTAGTTCAATTTTTAGTGTATTTGCGATCGCTCCCAACGCGCAGCCGGCAAAAATTAAACGAGCGGACCCCCGGCGTAGGGACCGCGGCAACGGGACCCTCTTCTGGCGGATGGAGCGGAGCTTCAATTGTACAGCCTCGCTGCAGCCTCGCAGCAGCCTCGCAGCAGCGAGGACCTTCTCCTTACGGATTAATTTACGGGAGACACTTGGTGAACTTTGTGTTGTCTTGACTGGAACAGCGATAACTCCCAAAATCTCCGCGTGCAACGAGCGGAGCTGGCGAACACCGGAAGAGGAACAAGCTAACATTAGCATCGGATTCGGGTGGTCTCATGCTAAAAGGAGCAGCAAATTGCGGCGCGCTCAGACGGGTTTCGGTAAGTTATCTTAAGCTAACACTAACAGTAAGTCAAATGAGTAATAAAAAAAGAGCTAATTTTAAAACAACAACACATTACAGATACTGGCTGTTACAGAGGGCGTAAACAGATCGTTGAAGGGCGTGGACTTCAGAACTTGTATCAGAAACCGGTCGTTCAAAACGAAAGTTAAAAATGGCAGAATTAAAAAGGGTATAATTAATTATCTAAGAATTATTTTGTGTATTAAAATGAATTAATATTGTCAAGATAGCACACAGTAACATAAACATTTTAAAGACCTATATGTGGTCTCCTTTAATGAAAGACTTCAATCAGCTAATATTACATACAAAGTACTTTGGTATTAATATTTCTCCTAAATTGGAAGACTTACTAAAAGTGAATCATATCTCACTTTTAAAGAAAATTGAAGACGATCTTACTAGATGGAAATCTCTACCCATATCACTTATGGGAAGAGTTGCCTCAGTAAAAATGATGGTTCTGCTGAGAATAAATTATTTATTCTCAATGATTCCAAATAAACCTTCAACTGAATGGTTTAAGTCCCTGGATTCTTTCATATCTAAATTCCTTTGGAAAAATAAAACCCCATGTATTAGCTTAAAAGCATTACAGAAATCTAAAGATACCAGAGGATTAGAACTTCCCAACTTTTATCACTACTATTTAGCCAATAGGTTACAATATATCTCAAAGTGGTCAAATCCAAATGCACTAGATGAAACTTGGATAGACATAGAACAAACTTTATGTAATAATATTAGGATTTCAGCTCTGTCATTTATTAGCACAAATATTAAAAGATATGTTTGCTTTAAAAGTACAGCAAACCCCCTACTTACGTACGAGTTTGGGACATAAGAACTGTTCGCAGCTCGATTCTGCCGTAGCTAGGGGGTGAAAATAGCGTCCCGTTCGTAGGTCCTTATTCCGTTCGTAGCTCGCGGAAATACCGCTAACGGAGCGCCACACACACATTTAAGCATGTACAGTAGTGTACTGTAATGTTAAACATTGCTATTCACATTTACAGAATAAATAAAAATATAATTTCTTACTTTGAGATGGTCAAAGCCGACATCTTAGGTTGCCATGCGTTGTTGTTGTCGGGCCGAGCAGCGCGGCGGCCGGCGAGCGAACCACGGCAGCTGCTCGAGGCCTGTGTTAGCTTCTGCTAGCCAGGCCATGAGCTGGTGTTGGAGCGGCGGTGCGGCGCGATCGGCGATCAATCTGCAGCTGCTGCTCCAGCCTGAGACGTCCACAGAGCTCACAGAGCGATTCCAGCTAGTAATTAATCCATATGATGCGATCCTGGTCACCAGTCTTCAAAGGCCGGCTCCCGGCAGCTAACCTAAAATGGCGTCCGGTGTTCTACATTAATTTGTGACCGGAGACCTTCAAAGGCCCCCGTGACTGAACCTAAAATGGCGTCCGGTGTTCTACATTAATTTGTGACCGTGTAAACTGAAGACCTACTTCTTGCTGCCCAAGATTGCGCAATCATGACAAAAATGATCAGAAATGATCATTTTTATCATAATTATTATTTATAAAGCCTTTAAAACAACCACAGCTGCAACAAAGTGATGTACACATGAAATTAATAACATTTAAACACAAAAAAATATATATATATATATATATATATATATATATATTTTTTTTTTAAATATTTTATATTAAAATATTAAAATATGATACGTTCGGGGGTCCGAGCGGCCATAGGTCGATGGAGTCGTAGGTAGGGGGTCACTTGTATCAGCATTAGCTCATCTCTGATGGCATGGTGGGAGTATCTGAAAATGACAAAGTCTTCATTGCTCCCATGCACACAAACACCAATCTGGAACAATCCTGACATACAGCAAGAAAATTATATGTTACATTTCCCAGGTTGGAGAATTAAGGAATATGAACATCTAGAACACATATTTGAAGGTATAGACTTTTTTCCATTTAATAAATTAATAATACAATATGACATTGACAATAAATACTTCTTAGAATATCAACAAATTACCGTAAGTCTATTGTAAAAAAGAAATTGAAGCTTAATAAAACATTGTTAGAAACACAAATATGTGTGTTAGAGTTCATTAATCTTAAACCCCCCAAATTATTATCTAAAATATACAAGAAATTGTCTGGAATCGATGACTCTATAACGCTACCTGTTGCAAAATGGGAGACAGATTTATCAATCAACTTTGACCAAAACACCTGGTCTCAAATATCTTTAAAAACATTTAAAATGGCTAGAATTGTAGGGTTTCTGGGTCTGGTCCTTCATGTTGTCTCTTCCTCATGTTTACCAGTCCCTGCTCATCATTCCTCCTCCTGTCACCCTACACTGTCTCACCTGTGTGTAATCCTAATCACCGCAGGTGTCTCTCATTCCTACTCGTCAGTGTTAGTATTTATTCAGCCCCTTGGTGTCTAGTCTTTGTTAGGGATGCACCGATCCACCTTTCTCACTTCCGATCCGATACCGATACTTATTAACTCAGTATCGACCGATACCGATACTTTCCCGATCCGATACTGTTCAGGTATTTGACTCTGTATAATGAAACTTTTGCACCCAAACTATTCATTTTAACATTGTGTGAGATAAACCCAATGAAGACACTCTTAAGCCTTACAATAGGGAACCCCCTTATTGTAAGGCTTAAGAGTGTCTTCATTGGGTTTATCTCACACAATGTTAAAAAGGGCAGTCACAGATTGTGATTGAACACAAGTGCTCTTTGAAGCTGGATCGGAAAAGTATCGGCAGGTTTGATCCGATACCCGATACTTAAATAATGCTGGTATCGGATACCGATACCGATACTGGATCGGATCTGCCCCATCCCTAGTCTTTGTGTCCGGATTGTCCTTGTCCCGTCAAGGCTTCATGACGGCTACTCCCTCTGTGTCTCCTCCGTATTGAGTAAGTTGCTGCACTGCCAGCTGTTTATTTTGTTACTTTTGTAAATAAATAAGTTTTACTTACTTTTACCGGAGCTTCCTCGTTTCTCCTGCACATTGGTTCACAACACAGAGACACGATCATGACAGAATCCGGACACCATCATACTGAACCCAGTGGGAGAAAAATAACTCTTTTTGAGTACGCTGTCCGAGAGGCGAAGAGGACCGCTCAGCGTGAGGAAGAGTTGAGGTACAGGAACTCGTTCGTCGGGACTCGCCTGGCGATCAGACTGGACACTTTTTCCTCACCACCTCAAGATGCGGCAGTGACTCACAAGAGACCTCCTGTTGTCCAGGAGAAGTTTCCAACATACCTCCGGGCTCGCTGCAGGAGTAGACGGCAGAACCGAGCCGGTGTCTCAGAACCCCATCCTTGCCCACCTTCAAACTCTCTTTGCCAGCTGTCAGAGAAGTCGAGGAGAATTTCAAAGGTGGTGGTGGTGGTGGGGGGGGGGTATGTCAGCCCTGTTGCCGGTCCGGCAGACGGCGGGTCTGACGGGGCTCGGTGAGATTTTTACTGGAGGAGGAAGTTGTGCGCACCGGCATGCTCGATGTAAAGAACGAGGAAGTCAGCGCCAATGCTTTGTGGGACAAATTGATCGTTGCAGAGGAGACGATTTCCTCATTCACTGGAGCTGAAAGCAACGACTGCTCGCCAGGGCTGGACTGGGACAAAAAATTGGCCCGGGCATTTGGAGCAGAGTGGCCCACAGTGATGGCATAGTTACATTGAAAAAGTAACTTAGTTAAGTTACTGATTAGTCCTTGGGAAAAGTAACTTAGTTAAGTTACTGATTACTTGATTTGGAAAGTAACTAAGTTAGATTACTAAGTTAATTTATTAGTTACTTTCAGCAGCTGCTAACAAGAACCCTCTGTCACAATACATAAAAAATTTAAATGTTTTAATAAAATAATTACCAATTAAAAATATTCAAAAAACATAATGGTCTTTCTTGACTTTATTAAACATAAATACTTTTGATAAAAAATAAGGTATTTCTTGATTTCAATATCATAAATGAAGGTTGAATGAATAAAGAAATACTTGCTTTATATAAAAAATAGTGTCTTTACTTCACTAAACAAATAATATGTTTACAAAAAAGACTTATAAAATGATTATTTTGAAAATGTTTCAAGTGAACAATACGTTTGTATAGGCCAACTCTTTCAGGGATGAAGATGTTCACATCCTTGATAGAGAGGAACGATGGTTTGAGAGAGGAGTAAAGGAGGTCATCTTTGTGAAAAGAAACCGTCCATCATTAAACAGAGGTGGAGGCCTCCGGGTTCAACTGTCCCCCTCTTACAATGCTGTTGTTGCTAGTATCACTCAGCCCTCTGTGAATAGCAAACAACCATCAGGGTGCTAATGATCCATTGTTAGGCTGATGGTCCTCCTTGCTCATGTGAGCAGCTGGTTTCAGCTGTCATCAACAAACTGGTTGATCCACTGTGAGTCAAGTCAAGTCTATTTTATTTATATAGCACAGTTAAAACAGATAAACTGTTATCAAGGTGCTTCACACACACAACACAAAAGAGGTTTAAAAATGTACAGAACAGTATCACACACCAATGGTAAAAATTATGATATTAACAGCGGTAAAAGTATAATAAAAATGTATAAGAACAATATTAAAATGAAAACACAGTAAAAAAATATATATACACTACGTCAGCTCACACAGTTTGAAATAATAGAGAAAAGATGATTTTTTTAGCAGGGATTTGAAGGGAGGAGGCCTGTCTAATGTTGGGGGGCAGGTTGTTCCAGAGTTTCCACAGTGAGAGGGTGATATTTACAAGACTGAGCTGAATACAGCACCTCAGACTGAGGAAGTCTTTCTGATGAAAGATGAAACGTTTCTACAATTGTTTTGTTTTGTTTTTTGAATGTCCAGAGGCCCAGACAAGTTAAAAAAAGTTAATAAGATTATAATTTTAAATTAAAAAGGTAATAGTACAGTAATCGTAAAAGAACAATACCTCTTTTTGAGCAGTTGAGGTGGTTGAATCTCTCATCTCTCATCATCAGGGCTCCAGGACATGCTGACACTATCAGTCTGAGTTTTTTCATAAAGTGCTGAAGTGTTGACGTGATGGAAGACGTCTTAGCAGCGTTCAGTAAAGCCTGCACATCAACAACATTTCAGACATGATTCAGAGATCATTAAAAACTCCTACAATTTGTGTTATTGATCTGGAATGATTTGAATTACCTGATAAAAGTTGCAGCTGCTGATCGGTGTTTACAAGCTGTTTTCTTCGTTCACGTTCGGATGATGTGGTTAGTCCGTTCAAGTGACGTGTTGCTGCTGCAGGTCTTGTGAAACCGCGTCCATGCACAGCTTTAATTTGCGCTGGTCTTTTAACAACAAAACAGGAGACCGCAACAACATGCTAATAATGCTAACGCGTGCTTGCAACTTGATGCCGTGCTGAAAGTCGCATAGAGCAGACGTCACGTCACTCCTTGAGTCCTGTCTCGTCCTCCTCTCAGCTGCAGGTAGGGGAGGAACTTTTCCTCAGCTCCGTGTGAGCACCTCAGTCCAGTTTCTGTCAGGCACGCTGGTGTCAGGTTTCACAACCGCAGAAGCTTGATGTCGAGTGAAGGGGAGGGGCTGGTCGGAAGAGTGCTGAGAGATTTCATTGGATTAGCTCGATGTCGTTCAAGAAAATCAACCAATCGGCCGTCGCGATTGACAAAAAAATAGCTATAATTTATTTTTTTGGTTCATGAATGACAGGACAGCCCGGGCGGCCCATAAATCGCATAAATCACCGACGGCCCACCGTGCATTTGCCCGGTATGCCCGATGGCCAGTCCAGCACTGCTGCTCGCCGGGGGCGTGGCAGCGTTTCCAGCAAGCATGGTAAGAGAGATGTGTGCTACAATCGCTTCTGCTGGCCCCCTCTCAGCCTGACACACCTGTCAGCTCAGCTCCTGCTTCACTTGTCAGCTCTCCAGAAGCTGCATCTTTCAGCTCACAGTCAGTCGCACCTCCAGAAGCTGCTCAGCCTGATGCAACTCTGAGCTCTATGTCAGCTGCACCACATTTGGTTTCCATGTCTTCCATGACAGCTGTACCAAGTTTGGTTTCCATGACAGCTGCACCTATGAGTTCATCTGGCAGCTCAGCAGCAGCAGCTTCACTTGGCAGCACCTCCTGGACTGGTTCCACTCCTGCTGAGACAGGACTGGTGTTCACCTCAGCTTCTCAGCCTAGTTCCACTCCTGTTGCTCAGTCGGATGTTTCTTTCAGTTCACCAACTACTGTACCCGCTCCAAGACTGGCTCCCATGCCAGCTCCAAGACTAGTGCCTCCTATGCCAGCTCCAAGACTGGTGCCTCTTGTGCCAGCTCCGAGACTGGTGCCTCCTGTGCCAGCTCCGAGACTGGTGCCTCCTGTGCCAGCTCCGAGACTGGTGCCTCCTGTGCCAGCTCCGAGACTGGTGCCTCCTGTATCAGCTCCGAGACTGGTGCCTCCTGTGCCAGCTCAGAGACTGGTGCCTCCTGTGCCAGCTCAGAGACTAGTGCCTTTTATGACAGCACCCAGGCGGTTTCCTTTACCAGCACCCAGGCGGGTTCCAGCTCATGCTACGTTGAGTCCTGCACCAGCCGCCGACCAACCAGGCCCATCAGAAGCAATGTCTCTTTCTGTCTCCACAGACGCTGTTCTCGAGGTGGTCCTGGGTCCTAAGGTCCTCACGCCTCCTTCTGAGGTCCTCACTCCATCGGAGGTCCTCGTCTCATCGGGGGTCTTCACTCCTGAGGTCCTCACTCCTCCATCTGGAGGCCTCAATCCATCGGAGGTCCTTGTCTCATCGGGGGTCTTCGCTCTGGAGGTCCTCACTGGTCCATCTGGGGTCATCGCTTCATCGGAGGTCCTCGTTTCGCCGGGGGTCTTCACCGAGGAGGTCCTCATTCCATCTGGGGTCCTCGCTTCATCTGGGGTCCTCATTCCATCTGAGGTCCTCGTTCCATCTGAGGTCCTCGTTCCATCTGAGGTCCTCGTTCCATCTGAGGTCCTCGTTCCATCTGAGGTACTCGTTCCATCTGAGGTCCTCATTCCATCTGAGGTCCTCGTTCCATCTGAGGTCCTCGTTCCATCTAGGGTTTTCACTGAGGTGGTCCTCGCCCCACAGGGGGTCTTCACTCCTTGGGAGGTCTTCGTCACATCAAAGGTCCTCGCCTCTTCAGGGGTCCTTGTCTTCGCAGATGTACTGAAGTCTTCGGAGGACCAGGGGTAGAAAAAATACATTACGCATGATTTTCACTGTCTTATGTATAGCAAAGAAAACAATACTCCTGAATTGGAAAAATGAAAATAATCTTAGCATTAATCAGTATAAAAATATTATGTTGGATTATACCCTGATGCATGCTCAATAATCCAGGTAGAAAAATCTAAAAAAGCTAAGTCTGGTCCTTTGGACATTCAAAAAACAAAACAAAGCCAAAAAAATTGTAGAAACGTTGGATACAGTATCAGTTGGATACAATTGAGGGGTCAAGGTATTTTTTTTTCAGGAGAGGTTGAACAGCAGCATGTTTAAAGGTTTTTGGCACCACACCAGTGAATAAACTGCTATTAACAATAGCAAGAATGGAAGGACCTAGAGTAGGAAAAACCTCATTTAGTAGTCGAGGGGGGACCACATCAAAGGGGGAACCAGAAGATTTCAAGTTGCACATGACCTGCCCTAGAGAAGACAAAGATATTGGTTCAAAATGGTCAAATACAACTACAGATTGAGGTGGGATGTTTTACAGGTACAACGACTGAAAGGAAGTAAGGAACAGACTCCATGACCATAAAGTATTTACACTGCTTTATTTACCATAATAATAATAATCTGCAACATGGGCTGGAAGGCACTGGGACCTTGGATAGCAAGGAGAAATGTCAGTTTGGCGCATTCACACTTTAGGATGATTAAATATACAGGTATATGTTCTCTCTTACAGATGAAATAAAGGATTAACAGTGGTCCAATGGTTCCAGTAATCACGGAGGATAGAGTCCAAGGTAAGTCTCTGATACAGGTGGGCAAGTGGTGGAAGATGAGGAAGAGCTGAAAAAGTTATAAGGAGTCCCAAACCAAACCAGAGGAGTCCAGAAACAGGAGGAGTCAGTGCTGAAACAAGTGAGAACAATAGGCGTTACTTTTCTCAAGGAAATGTAAACTGGCTAGAAGCACAACTACCGTGTTGGCATGTAATGCTCCAATGTCGAAGAGAAGTCATTTAATGCCTTTTATACTCCTGCAGCTCATCAAGGGAATGGTATGCAGGTATGCTTGTTGGTGCCATCTTGTGAGCTCTGGCTGCAGGAGAAACTGAAACTCCCACAAGGACCAAGAGGGTAAAATTTAAAATGTACATCTTATGCTGTTGTTGGTTGAAAAAAAATGCATTAACATCAGCTGAGAAAAATATTGTCCTCTCTACCTGTTGGATTGATTTATATTCTGCAAGTTTTCAAAATTATGAAACATCCACCACTGTGCTATGTTGGAAAAAATAGAACTAATTTTGCCAAATAACACAAAATGTAAATTTTGAGCCATTTGTTTTCTAGTTGAATACACTAAGATACAGGTGCTGGTCATAAAATTAGAATATCATGAAAAAAAGTTGATTTATTTCAGTAATTCAATTCAAAAAGTGAAACTTGTATATTATATTCATTCATTACACACAGACGGATATATTTTAAAGGTTTATCTCTTTTAATGTTGATGATTATAACTGCCAACTAATGAAAATCCCAAATTCAGTATCTCAGAAAATTAGAATATTCTGAGAAGGTTCAATATTAAATACACCTGGTGCCAAACTCTAATCAGCTAATTAACTCAAAACGCCTGCAAAGGCCTTGACATTGTCTCTCAGTCTAGTTCTGTAGGCTACACAATCATGGGGAAGACTGCTGACTTGACAGTTGTCCAAAAGACGACCATTGACACCTTGCACCAGGAGGGCAAGACACAAAAGGTCATTGCTAAAGAGGCTGGCTGTTCACAGAGTTCTGTGTCCAAGCACGTTAATAGAGAGGTGAAGGGAAGGAAAATATGTAGTAGAAAAAAGTTTACAAGCAAAAGGGATAACCACACCAGGGGCGGCCGGCCAATAGGGGGGCACTAGGGTGCCGCCCCATTGGAACTTCTGGACCATTTTACATTGAAGACTTTTTAAAAAATGAATAAAAATGAAATAATAAAATAAAAATATTTCAAAATATATGCATATACGTTTTTAGTTTTGTAGGATAAATATTTTATGAGTAATGATGAGTGATATTGTATGTTTCAAAAAACGTTTTCGGATTGGTGACGTATTTCCTGTTTTGAGGAAGCATGAATCTTATCCATAGACTCTCGTTATAAATGGCGCATGCACAGTTATTCCACGACGTAACAAAACAATGGGAAGATGCTGGGCATAGTTTTCACCTCCCTGGACACGTCCAACATGAGTTCTACCAACAGATCATGTACTTCCGGTCTTTTATTTTTTATTTATTTTTTGTCTGGAAAATGAGCCGTGCGGTCAGTGACTCAAGCAGGCTTGCTCAGGTAAGTTTTAAATCATCGAAAGCCCTATCTAATGTCTATTTGCATTTCTGACTGATATGACTCTCAACTTTTAGATGGCTGTTTGTGAAAAAAGCCTTCAGCGGACTGTTTATTCTATAAGTGGCAACTGGTGAGTTTGTTTTTTGGAGCTAGCATGCAAATGCTAGTCTTTATCTAATGATTATATTATTATATTACCCTGATGCATGCTCAATAATCCAAGTAGAAAATCTAAAAAAGCTAAGTCTGGTCCTCTGGACATTCAAAAAACAAAACAAAACAAAGCAAAAAAAATTGTAGAAACGTTTCGTCTTTCGTCCGAATGACTTCCTCAGTCTGAGATGCTGTATTCAGCTAAGTCTTATGAATAGCACCCTCTCACAGTGGAACATCCAGTTGGCTGATGACAGCCTGAAACCAGCTACTCACATGATCAAGGAGGACCATCAGCCTAACGATGGATCGTTAGCACCCTGATGGTTGTTTGCTATTCACAGAGAGCTGAGTGATACTAGCAATAACAGCATTGTAAGAGGGGGACAGTTGAACCCGGAGGCCTCCACCTCTGTTTAATGATGGACGGTTTCTTTTCACAAAGATGGCCTCCTTTACTCCTCTCTCAAACCATTGTTCCTCTCTATCAAGGATGTGAACATCTTCATCCCTGAAAGAGTGGCCGCTGGCCTGGAGATGAGTGTAGACCGCAGAGTCCTGACCTGATGATGTTGATCTTCTGTGCTGGGCCATCCTTTTGGCCAGTGGCTGTTTAGTTTCCCCGATATAAGACTGATCACAGCCCTCCTGACACTGAACAGCATACACAATATTTTCTGATGCATGCTCAATAATCCAGGTAGAAAAATCCAAAAAAGCTAAGTCTGGTCCTCTGGACATTCAAAAAACAAAACAAAACAGTTTTTTTGCTTTGTTTTGTTTTGTTTTTTGAATGTCCAGAGGACCAGACTTAGCTTTTTTGGACATACACAATATTACTCTGTTTGTGCCGGTGGACTGGATCTTTGGGATGAACCAGTCTTTGCCGTAATGTATTTTGGGGTTTAAAAGCCACTGGGACGTTGTGTTTAGAAAATAAACGTCTCAATGTCTCTGAAACTCCCGCAACATACGGAATGACCACTGGTCTGGGTCTGGGTTCCTTCTTTTCACCTGATGGCTGGCTGGAGTCCTGTTTGGGTTTCTTCTCTGCTTTCAGGAAGGCCCAGTTAGGATATCCACATTTCTCTAGAGCCTGTTTTGTGTGTGATTTCTCCTTCTGTCTGGCTCCTGAGTTAGTGGGGACGCTGTCTGCTCTGTGATACAGAGTCCTGATGACTCCTAACTTGTGCTCCAGAGGGTGATGGGAGTCAAACTGTAAATACTGGTCTGTGTGGGTGGGTTTGCGGTACACCTCAGTTTGCAAATTTCCTCTATCAGAAACTGAGACCTCACAGTCCAAGAAAGCCAACCTGCCATTTTTTACATCTTCTCGTGTGAACTTGATATATTTATCCACAGAGTTGATGTGATCAGTGAAATGTTGGACTTCCTGAGATTTAATTTTAACCCAGGTGTCGTCAACATACCTGAACCAATGACTTGGTGGTCTCCCTGAAAAGGATGTCAAGGCTCTCTTTTCTACCTCCTCCATGTACAGGTTGGCAACAATAGGAGAAACTGGAGACCCCATAGCACACCCATGTTTCTGCCTATAATATTGCTCCCCATATGTGAAGTAGGTTGACTGCAGGCACAGTTTCAAGAGTTGACACAGTTGCTCTGTGGAAAGCCTTGGTCCTGCTGTTCAGAGTGGTGTCTGATTTTAACCTTAATCAGACCCCCTTTACTGCCTCATCAACAGGAATGTAAAGTGTGATGAGACATCAAAAGAGACCTGAAAGTTATGCACCATAACTCATGTTCCCTGAAGGAAGGGAACGAGGTGCAACATACTTGCTATGTGAATTGCGCCCCCGCACGATTACCTGAAGGAATATACTCATGCCTTTACGGCTAGGGGCGTCACCGCCGCACCAGAGGCCCCGCCCTCTGGGTACTTAAGTGACTTGCGCCCCTCCATCTTTCTCCAAAGTTGCACTTCACCGAGCTTTCAGCATTGAAAAGGGCCAGCTATGTTTCACCTTGTTCCCTTCCTTCAGGGAACATGAGTTATGGTGCATAACTTTCAGTTCCCTTTCAGTCTGGTCTCTCAGTGCAACATACTTGCTATGGGAACGTAATCCATTCACGCCCTTGAAATGCTCAGTAAAATGCATGCTAGAGTGAACGTCTGCCCTTGACCAGCAGGCATTCCAAGGCTACATTCTACTGTGTGTTAGAAAGGACAGCCTGAGTGACGTCACCCATAGTAACATCCAAACTGTAATGCTTTGTAAAAGTATTTAATGAGCTCCAATTCGCAGCAGCGCAGATGTCTGTGACTGGTACACCCTTGAATAATGACCAGGAAGTGGCCAAGCCCCTAGTGTAGTGAGCATGCACTCCAGAGGATACCTGTTGACCTTTGATACTGCACGCCCTTTTAATGACCTTAGTCATCCAATGTGAGAGGCGTTGTTTTGATAGGGCTCTCCCGGTAGCAGGTGATGCAAAGCAGACGAACAGTTGGTTTGTTTTCCTCCATTCAGCTGTTCTCTGCATGCAGGTGTGTAAAACCCTCACTGGGCAGAGAGCCTTTAGCCTTTCCTGTCCCTGAGTCAGGACAGGAGCAGGTAGAAAGGAGGAGAGATCAAAGTCTACACTCCTATGGTTCAAAGTCAAGACCTTGGGGGTGTATGCGGGATTAGGCCTTAGTGTGACCTTTGACCCGTCAGGGGCGAATCTGGTACACATTGGATGTACAGACAATGCATAGAGGTCACCCACGCGTTTCGTCGAGCAAAGTGCCAGGAGTAGAGCAGTTTTATAAGATAGTGCATCTATCTTAACCTCGCTCAGTGGCTCGAATGAAGGGTCACAGATAGTCCCCAGGACCAGGCCAAGATCCCAACCAGGGGTTAGGGTCCTGCTAGGTGGTGTAGTCTGAAAGACACCCTTTATAAATCTTATTATGATTGGATGTGCTCCGGGTGTCCTGTGTCCCCAGCCTTCATGACAGGCTGAAATAGCTGATAGGAAAACTTTAATCGTTGAATAAGAACAACCTTTTTCCAGTAAGTCCTGAAGGAAAGTCAGGATCTGAGCCAAGTCGCATGCATAAGAAATAATATTTCTTTCTGAGCACCAGGCTTCAAAAATATGCCACTTTTGTGCGTATAAAGATTGTGTTGATCCAGCACGGGCATTTTGTATAGTTAATACCACATTTTCTGGCAAGCCTGACGCCATCACCCAGCCAAAAAGCTGAGACTTTTGGCAGTTCCTGGCCTAAGTGGCTGTAGTGCCCCTTCTGGTAACACAGAGGCTGTTAACCCCTGGGGGTCAACCAGGTTGGGAAGAGAGCCTCCTTGCCGATGTGTCCCCAAGTCACCCTGCTCAGGGGTAATTGAGGGCAGATGTAACCTGTCATCCTTATTAGACAGGTTTGGAGCAGAAAGTCCTCCTCCAAGTTTGGAGTCATGGGGCTGTGAGGCTGCGAGTTATGTAAACGAGCAGATCTCCTAACTCCAATCCGTTTTCTGGGGTGGTCCAGTCTACTGGTCCTTGGCTTTAATGGAGCGTTGGTACCAGGTAAACCGATCGAGGTCTGTGTTTCACCCGTTGGGAGAATTATTTTTTAAAGCAGATTTGGTTCAGCATAGAGAGGGAGGTCACGTGCTGTCTGACTACTGCTTTGACATTGCGTGTCCCTCGTTAATAACAAAGGAGTGGCTGCAATGTAAGAACGTGGGAGTGTTCCTTTTGGTTTGGCAGACTTCAGATTATTTGGTGATAAAGAGCTCAGTCCCTCTCGAACAACAGGAAGATAGATCTGATTAAACCCTGACTTGTTTTCATCCACAGCATGCTGAACACAGTCACCGCTGTGAAGGTGTGAAGTTTGTGTCTGCCTGAGGACATCTGATGTAGCCACCCCCCCCACCCCCGTCGACAGACTCTGTCAGCTTGCCTCCCTGAGGCATGTCACATGTTTGTCTGGTTAGTGTATTGGCTGTCCCATCGTTCACAATGGAGCGAGGGCTTGAGCACGTGACCCTCCTCACCTGTCTCCAGGAGAGGCATGGAGGGTGTTTGCAGACACCTCTGTGTCGGCTCACTGCAGATGAATCAGAGGCACCCTGCTGGGGCTTATTAATTAGGCTAATACCCCGTGGGCCGTGAGGGAGGGGGGGAAATGCCCCCTCCCTTTATGACGGCTTATAGGCCAGAGGAACCTGCTTTGCTAGAGATATTTGTGTGTTGTTGTTTTTGTTTTTGTTTTTTTGAGAGTCTATAAAACAGAGATGAGCTGTTTCATGAACTTTATTCATTCTTATGTGCAATGACGTACATTATTTTATGTCACTCACAGCAGAGAAAGCATGGTTTGTGCATGCTGTAAATAAACCAGCTTTGTATACTGTGTTACAAGCAAAGTCTGGACATGAAGGGATAATTCCCGTTACCACGTGGGCGGGTGATAGTGTAACGTGGAAACGTGGACCTGGTTCATCAGGCACGTTTTTGTATGTTGTCCCGATTCAACGAGGAAGCCCTATGCTTGGTCGCCTGGCGGGGGACAAACCTGTTTTTGCTCCATGCATGCTCGGTACGAGGTGGGTCCGGCGGGGGGTCTCTGCCTGGGCTCCTCCTCGTATGCTAGCCGCTTCTGCGGTGGGGCACGCATTGCCGAGTGGTGCAGAGACTGTGCAGGTCTGCTTTCAACAGACTCCCTTGGGGGGACAAAACTTCTCCGGGGAATGTCCCCCCGGAGAGCTTCCGCCTGTCTGCGTCTTTGGTCCAGCTTGGTCTGAATTTGCTCCAAAGCTTTACCAAACAATCCCTCCAGCTCTATCGAGTGGTGGAGAAAAGGCACCTTTTGTCCCTCCAGGAGATCTGTCAGTCATCCAGAGGTGGCGGATCGCGATGACCACTTCCGCCATTTCCCTGCGCTGTGCAACAGCAGCTGTCCCCATCATACGGAGCACAAAGTCTGTTGCTCTGCGGGCTTCATCCAGCAATTCGGCAGTTGCCTGCTTGTCCGTTGTTGTTTGGAGCTGTTGCAGTTTTTCGGCCAGGTAAGCCTGCATTAACGCGGACGCGTTCATGGCGCGTGCCGTGAGTCCCTGAGCCCTGTAGCATTTCTCGAGTAGAGACGCTGAGGCTCGACAAGCCTTGCTGGGAAGAGTTGGTTTTGTTCCTGATGATTTAGGAGCCAGGTGAGACGCTAGTGTGTCCTCAATCTGAGGCACGTTAGCTATTCCCACTTCATCCATCCCGTCTACGTCGAGGAACTGTGAGAGGGGAAGAAGCATAGGGGCTCTTGGTTGAGTCCAGGTGCGAGTTAGTTCTGTGAGGAAGTCCGGGAACACGGGCATCCTTTGCCTCGTGGCGGCCTGCTGCTTCGAGTAAAAATAGTTTCCTGCCAGCCTCATGACCTGTTGGCGAAGCGGAGGTTCAGGCCATGGGATGTGCAGAACGTCCGTTGCTCTGTGGCACAAGTCAAACAGAGCAGGGATGGAAAAGTCCGTTTCTGGGAGCACAGGTACCGGGGTCTTGGAGAGATCTTCACCCTGATCCTCCAGTTCCGCGTCCGCCTCCTCCGTTGAAAATTCACCAGAGGCTGAAATCGAGATCTTGTCTTCGTTCATCATGCCCCGGGTGTCAAACTCGACTGTTAGGTCCACCATAGGAGCCAGCACGTCAGGGCTGTCGCCCCATTCGACACGTGTGCTGTCATGAAGAGCCATGTTCTCTAGCTCCGGCGTGGGAGTGAGGGGCTCCGTGGTGTCCGCGTCCACTGGTATCGCTGAAGCGCCCATGGCTTTGACGACGAGGTCAACCTGATGCCGCAGCACCGTATCCATCACGAGGTTGCAGTGTGGGCAAAAGTCGGGCGTATCCAGTGCTGTTTTTGCATGAAGCATTCCCAAGCAGACTGGACAGGCCTCGTGGGTGTCCGTTGCTGTGAGGGAAAAGCCGCATCCATTGAGACAGACGCGCAAAGTTGGGCTCGTCGTCCCGTTGGTTTTCCTTGGAAGTCTCGCCTTTCTCTTTCCTTTCTCTAGAGGCATGTCCGAGATGAGGCAAGAGAGTCCTTCCAGAATCTTCTCTCTTTTTTTCTTGAAATGTCTCCTCTGTCGCGTCACTTTTGCTGACTAGCTCGCTAGGAGTTAGCGAAGTAGCTTTTATTTTTTTCTTGTGGCGTAGTTAGCACCATCGAGCGAAGCAATCGAGAGAGGAGAAGAAAATACTTCAGGGTTAAGAGAAATGTGCCGGACTAGCTTTCGCTAGTCCAGTAGTACGCAGGAATAATTCTCTGTGCGCTCTGTGCAGGGAGCAAGCTCACCTCAGGTTGAGCGATGAAGCAACAGAGAAGTCCCACAAAGAGGTAGTTCAGGTTTAAGCGAGGTGAAGGGCAAAAAGAGAAAGATGGAGGGGCGCAAGCCGCTTAAGTACCCAGAGGGCGGGGCCTCTGGTGCGGCGGTGACACCCCTAGCCATAAAGGCATGAGTATACTCCTTCAGGTAATCGCGCGGCGGTGCAATTCCCATAGCAGGTATGTTGCACTGAGAGACCAGACTGAAAGGGAACATTGTTTCATCAGTCTCCATGATGACATCCCTCACCTTATCCACAAAGTTTATGGTGTTCTGTATGTGGTGTTCTGAGCTGCCAACCAAAGGGATGAGTACAGATGCCAGATATTTGGAAACCTTGTAAGTGACCGAGTTAATCATGCTAACAATTGGTCTAGCATTCGCCTCAAAAATGTGAAAAACGCCTAAAAAAGACATACCCAAATTAAATTAGAAGCTGTTCTTGAACCATATGGAGTTCAAGCAAATGCTTGGTGTCTTTGTAAAGATAACACTTTGAATTTTTTGTTTCAGCAGTCAAATTTGTTGTATCTGTTATTATTTTGTATTTATTTAAGTGAGAGCACACAGAAATCAAGCGTTTTTCTTGCCTCGCCTGAAAATGTTTATATTTGTCAAGCACCTGCAGACTGACACAAGAAGATATAGACTGGAATTTCATATGAGCCTAAAGAGTGAAGTATTTACTATGACAGTTTCAAATTTGAAGTCAATAGCATAAAAATTGAGGATTTTGTGCCTGTTTTTGTATGTGCATGTTCAGGCGGACCTCAATAATAACCAAACATACCCAAAACTGTGCCATGATGGGTAACACCTGTATATGCCAACTTCAAATGTCTGTAACTGCTGAATATTTCAACATACTTCAGTGTGACTGTCTATTGAAAGCTTACATCAGGGTAACCCTGTTCCATTCCTATATTTACTCTCAAGCTGATAGAAATAACTGTAACATGTCAGGTAGGGCGCTCGTAAGTCAGGGGCCACCTGTATAAATCACAAGAGAAAATTCCCCCACAGGTCCAACTGCCTTCAGACCCAACACCCCAGATAACACCCAGATAACACACAATAGCTCCACAATGCTCCACAATGGCTCCACAGGGGATCGCCATTCATAGCCCCCACACACCCCCACACACGCACACACACACACACACACACACACACACACACACACACACACACACACACACACACACACACACACACACACACACACACACACACACACACACACACACACACACACACACACACACACACAAGGAGAAGCTGACATACCTTTGTCAGAGAGGAATCACTTATCTCTCCTTGTAAATCCAGTTCTAGAGCCTGTGCTACGGTGTATTTCATTTTTCCATGGCATTTATCCATGGCTAAACAGTGATAAAAGTCCGAAGAAGCATGCGTAAAGTCAACAGAGAGGACCTCACCCTTTTACGCACGGCGGACGCAGCTGAATGACTCTGTTTGCGCAGTAAGTTTCCAGCCTGCATGTAATTCAAAACCTGTCTTGTCACATGTCTATACAACGGGATTTTCATTGGCTACAAGTCTGTCATGTCAGAATCAGCGTCTCATTTGATTGGCCAAAGCCCCACGTGGGGAAAGAAGGGGAGGGTGATTTTTTTGCTTCGTGACTCTCTGTGATTTGATTGGCTCTAGTGACTGAAAAGTTTCACTCAGTTGGTCAAAATTGGTGTCAATCAAAAGCAGAGACCCTATGAAAGATTTTTAAAGCGCCAGAATTTACAAAGCTTCCGTATTTGGGAAATGACGATCCAACACATGCAAATTAAGGTCAAACGGGCCCGCTAACAGGTACACCTTGTTTGTGGATTTTGGGTAAACCATACAGACTTAGTGTGGCCTCCCCTGGGTACAGTCTGTGGTACAGAATACTGTCAAAAGTAGGGCTGTAGTGATACAATAATCTCACAATACGATATATATTGCGATATTCAGCAAACAATACAATTCAATACACTTTTGCGATTTTCTGAAAGATTTTAGAGGGACAGAGTGATTTTGGTGACATTTTGAGACTGTTATAGACTTGGATTGAATTAATTTAACTGAAAACTGATTAAAAGCACCAACTACACAATACTTGGCTCTGGTTGGACATGGACACAGACTTAAAGTCGACAGCTGGACAAAATGAATCAAAGAAGTGGTGAGAAAACATGTTTCTTTTAATTGAAACAGTAAAAACTGTAGCTTACATGCATTTGTAAAGTAAATAAAGTGCACCAAGTGCCCTGCTCTGAATAGTTTGAAACCTTTTTAACCTTGACACTTAACATCTGAAGGAATCACTCTAAGTGCTTGGTAAGTAAACAGTAATATGACTTCTCCAAAACAGTCTATAATTCAAGTAATGAAGAACATTTAACTTCAAATGGACCCATTTTAGCCGAGCAGCTTAAGGCCTGTAGATAGACCCTGACTAATAAGTGAACTCTAAACAGAAAGTCTACTCTGCAGACCAAGTGAGCTACATTCTCCTCAGATTTTTGTTTAGAAATTAATCTGATCGACGTGCTCTAGGAGAAGTGCACTTCTCTGCGCAGTGATGATATCTCCAGCGGTGGAGAAGACTCTCTGAGGATACACTGGTGCCAGGGATGCAGAGGTACGATACTTGCAAATTAATATTGATTTTTTTCTAGGAAAGAAAAAAATCGAGATGTATCGCAATATCGATATTATTATACAACCCTAGTCAATAGCCTTGTCCTGCTTCAAAATTTTCAGGCAATCTATCAACTTCTTCTTGTAACCACTTCCTGGATCTCTTTTCAGCGGTTCATAAGTGGTTAAGTCACTAAAGAGTGACATAACTTTCTCATGATAGTCTTTCTGGTTCAAAATCATTGTGCACCTTCCTTTGTCTGCTGGGAGAATTATGATGTGTTTGTCTTTGCTAAAAATAGTCAGTGCATCCCTCTCTTCTCTACTGATGTTGGAAGGTGGTGGTTTGGCATTATTGATACAGGCTGAAACGTTGACTCTGAGTTGTTCTGCTTCAAACTATTTAATTTTATTGTTACGGATAGCTGACTCAGTGGCTGTGATCATCTCCACCAGCGGAATTCTACTTTCTCATGATAGTCTTTCTGGTTGAAAATCACTGTGCACCTTCCTTTGTCTGCTGGGAGAATTATGATGTTTTTGTGTTTTCTAAGAGTGGTGAGTGCATCCACCACCTTCCAACATCAGTAGAGAAAAGATCTTTTCTCTACTGATGTTGGAATAGTTACGGATAGCTGACTCAGTGGCTGTGATCATCTCCACCAGCGGAATTCTACTTGGTGCCACTGCAAAGTTTAGTCCCCTGGCAATAATCTCTGTCTCCAGCTGGGTGAGCAGTCTGTCAGATAAATTCTTCACCCACTTTTCTGTCTCCCTGGCATGTAACTGTGTAGCGGAGTGTTGTCTTACACTGAATGTGTTGTTATTGTAATTGTGATGGTGTTGACGAGTTATCAGTAAGTTAAAATTGTTTTGTTGTCGAGTGTTGGCCTTGACATGCTATGCTAAGCATGCCTGATCTGTACAGTCCATCACTTGCTAAAGTGTGGTCTGATCTAAGAACGTTGTTAGTTTTTGTTTAATGTGCTCTTCTTTGGCCTTCAAGGTCTCAATAGTAAAATTGGTCTGTCTCACCCGTTCATTCAGCAGCTGCGTCTGTGCCTTCTGAAGGATCTTGCTTGCCCGGTGCCCGTTGACCGACGATTTCAGTTCCAGGCTCTTGGGAATGATGCCACTTTGTCTGCATCTAAGGTTGAATCGCAAGTGGTTCCTGTAGTCCGCCCTCTTCCTAGCTGTTTTCTCAAACTCTCTAACAAGTTTGAGGCAATCCTGGCCAAAGTGGTTCAAAATACCCTGATGCATGCTCAATAATCCAGGTAGAAAAATCTAAAAAAGCTAAGTCTGGTCCTCTGGACATTCAAAAAACAAAACAAAACAAAGCAAAAAAAATTGTAGAAACGTTTCGTCTTTCGTCCGAAAGACTTCCTCAGTCTGAGATGCTGTATTCAGCTCAGTCTTATAAATAGCACCCTCTCACAGTGGATCAACCAGTTGGCTGATGACAGCCTGAAACCAGCTGCTCACATGATCAAGGAGGACCATCAGCCTAACGATGGATCGTTAGCACCTGATGGTTGTTTGCTATTCACAGAGGGCTGAGTGATACTAGCAATAACAGCATATAAGAGGGGACAGTTGAACCTGGAGGCCTCCACCTCTGTTTAATGATGGACGGTTTCTTTTTACAAAGATGGCCTCATTTACTCCTCTCTCAAACCATTGTTCCTCTCTATCAAGGATGTGAACATCTTCATCCCTGAAAGAGTGACCGCTGGCCTGGAGATGAGAGTGTAGACCGCAGAGTCCTGACCTGATGATGTTGATCTTCTGTGCTGAGCCATCCTTTTGGCCAGTGGCTGTTTAGTTTCCCCAATATAAGACTGATCACAGCCCTCCTGACACTGAACAGCATACACAATAGGGCTGGGCGATATGGACAAAAATTCATATCTCGATATTGTTGTGATATATCGCGATATACGACATTTATTTACACCTATTAAATAATAGTCCTCTTCAGCTGAGGGCAGCTGTGGCTGAGAGGCTAGAGCAGTCTCCTCCAATGGGAGAGTTGGGAGTTCAATTCCACCAGCAGTCACATGCTGAAGTGTTCCTGGGCAGTGGGCAACACTGAACCCCTCATTGCCTCTGATGTGTGTCCCATCAGTGTATGAATGTGATAAAGTACTGATTATTATTTGTACAGTTCTAGTAGAGTGCTGTATGAATGGGTAAATGAGGACACAGATTGTGTTTTAAAGAGCTTTGAGTGTCTTGATAAGATAGAAAGGTGCTTTCACTTTAGTCAGTGTGTTTGTGAACTGCAGTAAATGTGAGCCTCTGTGGTACAATATATTTGATATACTGTATCCGGTTTTATTGTGAAAGGGTCAGGGGGTTGTTTCCAGGTTCACAAAGAATAAAGACGTTCTCTAAGTTGCTCTACAAAGTGTCGCATTGAATCCTTGTGTAAAAACACGACAGCCTCCACTCAGAAACGTGAACAGAGAGGCGGAGACATTATTAAATCAGCAGTTTATCATATCGCTAAAAGACACAGTCTCAACTGTGGAAGAAGACGGCTAAAGCGTTAGCCATCTTGTTAGCCGCTAAGGACCGTTTCTTTAGCGATATAATAAACAGCTGATTTATTTATGTCTCCACCTCTCTCTGCGGTGCACACACAACTAAATGAGCTTGGACCCGTGGTTTGTTTTAAGGCAGTAGCAGGCTGTAAAAAAACTCGGTTCTGCCGTTTCATGGTTCATGCTCCACTCCGCTGTTTAAATGGTGAAAAAGATTCGTAGTTCCGACCTTTCGTCGGGATTATTCTCAGCATCGTCTAAAAAAATATTTTTTCTGCCCTCATCTGACAATTTAAATCCAAACTAGCTCAGAAAGAACATTGTTTTTCCCCCTCAGCAGCTAGCGTCTCTCTTCATATCTGCCGTGTTTACTTGTGCTGAAAGTCTCCGCGGCTCCGCCCTGCAGGCAGGAAGGAGGGGCTGGGGCTGTGTTCAGTGAAGGAGAAGGAGGGGGGCTAGTGGGAGCCCGTGCAACAGCAGAAGGATTCTCGATATAGACGATATAGCCATTTTAACCATCGTACATTTAAAATATTGCGATACATCGAGTATATTCGATATATCACCCACCCCTAATACACAATATTACTCTGTTTGTGCCAGGGGACTGGATCTTTGTGATGAACCAGTCTTTGCCGTAATGTATTTTGGGTAAGCCACTGGGATGTTGTGTTTGGAAAATAAATGTCTCAATGTCTCTGAAACTCCCGCAACATACGTAATGATTACTGGTCTGGGTCTGGGTTCCTTCTTTTCACCTGATTGCTGGCTTGAGTCCTGTTTGGGTTTCTTCTCTGCTTTCAGGAAGGCCCAGTATATCCACATTTCCCTAGAGCCTGTTTTGTGTGTGATTTCTCCTTCTGTCTGGCTCCTGAGTTAGTGGGGATGCTGTCTGCTCTGTGACACTCTGAGATGGACGTCTGTGATATAGACCTGCCTCTTGTGTGCTATTAAAGTTTTGGTGTTTCCTGATGTGAGGCTCAGAGTGTCTTCATTGGGTTTAACTCACACAATGTTAAAACAGTAGTCACATAATATGGTGTAACTCACGTGATGATGATATCGGAACTGGATCGGTATCAGCCGATGCCCAGAGCTAAGTATTGGGATCGGATCGAAAGTAAGAAAATGTGGATCGGTGCATCCTTAATAATATTGCACCTTCATGTACTGTATTTCACTTCTGAATGTCATTATTGTAAAATGTTAACTCCAAAAGATTGGTGGTTGCAGTTAATTATTGGTTTAAAGGACAAAATCTGTTCTCTGACACTTGACAGCCATCTTTTAATCTCTGCATATCAAACACAAAAAAATGCCTACATTACTTTCAACTGGGGCTACAGAATTTTATGTGTAACATCAGCAACATATCTTAATTGGTTACTAGTAATCTAAAGTTGTGATTTGAAAAGCTTGTATAATTTGTGGCAACACATTTTTGCTTGACCCTCTTAAACAATGGGTTTTAACTTTGTCACTGACCAATTTTATGATTGATACAGATAAGGATATTTGTCCTTTATTTAAATGGCACAGGAAAGATTAAAGAAAAATCACTTGGATAAATGGTTAGATGCTCCAGTAAATTCATCATGTCTTAGAAAAATATTTTTTTAAACTGAAATTGCAAAGAAACCTTTGTATTTAATTTTTGTATGAAGCTTAATAAATTGATAAAACAAGGAAGATAATGTTTTTGTGTCCTACAAATATTTTTGCAGAGTTTTGGCTGTAAGAAATATTAACAATGGGTCTATGATAAAACAGTATATAATTGAGTAAATAGCCCCCCGCTGGACATTTCAGGAGCCGCCACTGAACCACACCCTGGGGATGGTGAAACAAAACCCATTCCAAAATGTTCATCTTGCCTGGTTTAAAGACAAAAAGGACTGGACTGCTGCTGAGTGGTCCAACGTTATGTTCTTTGATGAAAGTAAATGTTGTATTTCCTTTGGAAACCAAGGTCCCAGAGTCTGGAGGAAGAGAGGAGAGGCACATAATTCATTTTGCTTGAGGTCCAGTGTCAAGTTTCCACAGTCAGTGATGGTTTGGGGTGCCATGTCATCTGCTGGTGTTGGTCAACTGTGCTTTCTGAGGTCCAAGGTCAATGCAGCCACATACCAGGAAGTTTTATAGTACTTCATGCTTCCTGCTGCTGATCAACTTTATGGAGATGCAGATTTCATTTTCCAACAGGACTTGGCACCACACAGTTCTAAAATTAGTATCTGGTTTAAAGACCATGGTATACCTGTTCTTAATTTGCCAACAAACTCGCCTGACCTTAACCCATTGTGAAGAGGAAGATGCGATATGCCAGACCCAACAATTCAAAAGAGCTTAAGGCCACTATCAGAGCAACCTTTCATAACACCTGAGCAGTGCCACAGACTGATCGACTCCATGTCACGCTGCATTGCTGCAGTAATCCAGGCAAAAATAGCACGAACTAAGTACTGAGAGCTGTACATGCTCATACTTTTCATGTTCATACTTTTCATGTTCATAGTTTTCAGTTGGCCAGCATTTCTAAAAATCCCTTTTTTAATTGGTTTTATCCATCCATCCATCCATCCATTTTCTTCCGCTTATCCGGGGTCGGGTCGCGGGGGTAGCAGCCTAAGTAGGGAGGCCCAGACTTCCCTCTCCCCAGCCACTTGGAGCAGCTCCTCTGGGGGAATCCCAAGGCGTTCCCAGGCCAGCCGAGAAACATAGTCCCTCCAGCGTATCCTGGGTCTTCCTCTGGGTCTCCTCCCGGTGGGACATGCCCGGAACACCTCACCAGGGAGGCGTCCAGGAGGCATCCTAACCAGATGCCCGAGCCACCTCAACTGGCTCCTCTCGATGTGGAGAAGCAGCGGCTCTACTCCGAGTCCCTCCCGGATGACTGAGCTTCTCACCCTATCTCTAAGGGAGAGTCCAGCCACCCTGCGGAGAAAACTCATTTCAGCCGCTTGTATCCGAGATCTTGTTCTTTCGGTCATAACCCAAAGCTCATGACCATAGATGAGGGTGGGAACGTAGATCGATCGGTAAATTGAGAGCTTTGCCTTTTGACTCAGCTCTCTCTTCACCACGACAGACCGGTACAGCGCCCGCTTCACTGCGGACGCTGCACCTATCCGCCTATCGATCTCACGCTCCAGTTTTCCCTCATTCGTGAACAAGATCCCGAGATACTTAAACTCCTCCACTTGGGGCAGGACCTCCTCCCCGACCCGGAGAGGGCACGCTACCCTTTTCCGGCTCAAGACCATGGCCTCGGATTTGGAGGAACTGATCCTCATCCCGGCCGCATCGCATTCAGCTGCAAACCGCTCCAGTGAAAGCTGTAGATCACGAGCTGATGAAGCCAATAGGACCACATCATCTGCAAAAAACAGAGAAGCGATTCTAAGGCCACCAAAACGGATCCTCTCAACACCTTGGCTGCGCCTAGAAATTCTGTCCATAAAAGTTATAAACAGAATCGGTGACAAAGGGCAACCTTGGCGGAGTCCAACTCTCACCGGAAACGAGCCTGACTTACTGCCGGCAATGCGGACCAAGCTCTGACACCGGTCGTACAGGGACCTAACAGCCCATATCAATGGGCCTGGTACCCCATACTCCCGGAGTACCCCCACAGAACCCCCCGAGGGACGCGGTCGAATGCCTTTTCCAAGTCTACAAAGCACATGTAAACTGGTTGGGCAAACTCCCACGCACCCTCCAGGACCCTGTTGAGGGTGTAGAGCTGGTCTAGTGTTCCACGACCAGGACGAAAACCACACTGCTCCTCCTGAATCCGAGGTTCGACTATCCGACGGACCCTCCTCTCCAGAACCCCTGAATAGACCTTACCAGGGAGGCTTAAGAGTGTGATCCCCCTATAGTTGGAACACACCCTACGGTCCCCCTTTTTGAATAGGGGAACCACCACCCCAGTCTGCCAATCCAAGGGAACTGCCCCCGATGTCCACGCGATATTGCAGAGTCGCGTAAGCCAACACAACCCCACAACATCCAGAGCCCTAAGGAACTCAGGACGAATCTCATCCACCCCCGGAGCCTTGCCACCGCGGAGCTTTTTAACCACCTTGGCGACCTCAGCACCAGAGATTGGAGAGCCCGACCCAAAGTCCCCAGGCTCCGCTTCCTCAGTGGAAGACGTGCCAGTAGGATTGAGGAGGTCTTCGAAGTATTCCGCCCACCGACTCACAACATCCCGAGTTGAGGTCAACAGCACGCCATCCCCACCATAAATGGTGTTGGTCGCGTACCGCTTTCCCCCCCTGAGACGCCGGATGGTGGACCAGAATCGCCTCGAAGCCGTACGGAAGTCATTCTCCATGGCCTCTCCGAACTCCTCCCACGCCCGAGTTTTTGCCTCAGCAACCACCCGAGCCGCATGCCGCTTGGACTGCCGGTACCTATCTGCTGCTTCCGGGGTCCCACAGGCCAAAAAGGCCCAATAGGACTCCTTCTTCAGCTTGACAGCATCCCTCACCGCCGGTGTCCACCACCGGGTTCGAGGGTTGCCACCACGACAGGCACCAACAACCTTGCGGCCACAACTCCGATAAGCTGCCTCGACAATAGAGGCGCGAAACATGGCCCACTCGGGCTCAATGTCCCCCGCCTCCCTCGGAACGTGTTCAAAGCTCTCCCGGAGGTGGGAGTTAAAGCTCCGTCTTACGGGAGACTCTGCCAGACGTTCCCAGCAGACCCTCACAATACGTTTGGGTCTGCCAGGTCTGACCGGCATCCTCCCCCACCATCGGAGCCAACTCACCACCAGGTAGTGGTCAGTTGACAGCTCCGCCCCTCTCTTCACCCGAGTGTCCAGGACATGCGGCCGCAGATCAGATGAGACGACAACAAAGTCGATCATTGAACTACGACCTAGGGTGTCCTGGTGCCAAGAGCACATATGGACACCCTTATGCCTGAACATGGTGTTCGTTATGGACAATCCATGACGAGCACAGAAGTCCAACAACAGAACACCACTCGGGTTCAGATCAGGGGGGCCGTTCCTCCCAACCACACCCCTCCAGGTCTCACTGTCATTGCCCACGTGAGCGTTGAAGTCCCCCAGCAGAACAAGGGAGTCCCCAGGAGGCGCACCCTCCAATACCCCCTCCAAGGACTCCAAAAAGGGTGGGTAATCTGCGCTGCCGTTCGGCGCATAGGCACAAACAACAGTCAGAGCCCGTCCCCCCACACGTAGGCGAAGGGAGGCTACCCTCTCGTTCACCGGGGTGAACCCCAACGTACAGGCACCGAGATGGGGGGCAACAAGTATGCCCACTCCTGCTCGGCGCCTCTCACCAGGGGCAACTCCAGAGTGGAAGAGTGTCCAACCCCTCTCAAGGAAACTGGTTCCAGAGCCAGAGCCATGCGTGTTGAGGTGAGTCCG
>JBBPBX010022872.1:15721-36123 GCA_038048925.1 Garcialebias charrua | reverse complement strand
TATATATACAGTACTGTATATACTTTATATATATATTAATTAAAAAGAATGCCTGAAAAACACAGTAAGTTTTTATTAATAAATATAAGGAGTTCCCATTTGTTTTGTACCTTTTGCAACCATTGCTTATGACAAACATACAACTACATCCACTGTTTCACAACTTATCTAATGAGATGCATCTGTAAATTCAGTAATTCTGTACAATTTCACAATAACATTGATGCCGAATGGGCTTTAGGAACACCACATATGCAGAAAAACACTTGTTGCACCACTGGAGCACGAAGTGTTTGTTAAGTTTTCATTTTTTCTCTTAAACATTGTGATTCTATACAGGAGTTCCGGTGAGAGTGAAGCAGAACTGTTTTAACGCCATCACCTGATTCCGTTGTTTTGTTGTTTCACTGTCAGCGGTTCTGGTTCGGACTGAGACCAACACCGAGACGCGGACAGCAGCGGTACTCTTCTGCTGAGCTGAAACACACCGACACTTCTGCACAACAAGCCGCGAGCCGCCATGTTTTTGCTTTATTTACTTTTCAAGCTCTACTTCCGGTTATGTCGTGTAAGATCACGTGACGCTGAGCTCCAATCAGATTGTTGGATGGAACAAAACTGAGTTAAAAAAGTAAATGGAGGAAAACAATGTAAATACTGTAATATGTTTTTAATTTTCTCTCTTTTTAATATTTTGGTAATTGATTGTGACGTATTGCAAGTTGATATCTGCGTATATCTTGAATATTTTATGAAGACAAAAAAAAAAACAGATTTTTTTATGCATTTCTCAAAATACTTGGCAGAAATAAAACATAACAATCAAAACCCTTTGACTTTCACTCTTTAATTTGAAATCATCCTCGCAAAAGCAATCAAACCTTTTTATAGAAATTTCATAGTCCAGAGTAGCATGAAAACCATACCCAATGTAGCTATTGTATATTTATACAGTATTTTAGTTTTATTGTAAATCTTATGCAACTAGATGTGCAATTAAAATATTTAACATGATTAGATTTCCAAGTTGATCAATTAACAAATTGTAAAATTAAATAATATACATACTTATTTTTTGACCTAACTGCTCTGGCATATCACATTAAAAGCTTTTAACTTATAAACATTTAAATGAAAGTACAGTAAACCATTTCTAAAGTGCTGTAAGATTAATGATACTGTAGCACACATAAAGTACTTATATTTAAACTAAAATAAAACAAATATTAATAAAGTAAATTAAGATGCCTAATATTTTTGTGGATCTGGTTTTTCTGTCATTAAGATACAGAAATAATCAAAAAGTGAACCCTGTTTCTAACCGTACTGTTGCCTCATTTATATTAATATAACGTACATTTTATATACCTAATTTATAATTTTGCATCAGTATTACTTCATACAAGTTTTCAGTGCACCAGAAGTACAGCTAAGGTTAAGTAAAAATTAAAATAAATAATAATCAGCAGCTTGAGAGCTTTTTTTTTCTTCATTATTTGCTGGTGCAAATATATAAAACAAATGTAATAATGTCACAAAATGGTGTTGTGGGACAGTGGTTAGAACTGTTGCCGCTCAGTGAGAAAGTTGCAGGTTCACCTCCCAACCTGATCTCCGCGTATCATATTTTCCAGATTATAAATTGCACTTAAAATACTTTAATTTTCTCAAAAATCGACAGTGAGCCTTGTGTATTAATTCTAGCTGTGCTTACTGACCTCAAACTGGTTTTATGTGGTCATTGTGAACGAGTTGAAAAAAGTTGGAACGTTTTGTTTCACGTAATGCTCCTAGAACTTCTGGCACTTGGCAAAGCAGGTCGCATCTTTTTTTGCTCCTCTCCTCCCTAAAGCTTCCCTCCTCCCTGCTTTTGCATTTTTGTCTCGTCTGTAACTCTTCAGTGCTCACTCGAACCAATTTGAAATGGATTTAATTGCGTGGGCTGTTTCCTCTATTGATAAAAAATTTTCCACGAAGCGCACTGGACCAGGAGAGCCGGCTTGCCCCCTCGACACGCATGCGGTGGGGTACATTATAGACTTGTGGGGCGACTGGAAGTTAATGTGCCTGACCGTTCTTTCTGTCGAAGACGTGGAAGATTTGTGGATTATTGGAATATTGGTGGCAGCTGCTCTGCTTTTTGGCATTTGCGGAGGTTTCTGCTACTGGAAGCTGAGGGAGGCTGCCGCGGCGATCAACGCGCTGGCGAAACTTCCTGCTCAACAAGATTCTTTGATCCGGGCTATGACCTCAACGACCCAGCTGTTGTACGAGCTGAACCGCACGATGGGAGCAGTGGTGGACAGCCGCGGACCTGCGGTGCGTTTTGGGACTCGTTTACAGCCGACCGGGCTTCATCAGGGCACAGATGGCGATTTGTAGCTCGGAACCTCACATGATTCAGCGATTTGGACCCAGACAGCACCTGGACTTCAAGGCTGCAGTCAAAGTACACTGTAGCCTGGCCTGAAAATAAATAAAGTAACTTATCTAATCGGGACTCTGAGCAACCTTGGAAAGAGGCTGACTGAAAACTTCTCCTGGAGTCGAAAGCTGTTGAGAACTCGCTGCCCCCCCCTCCCCCCAGAGGTCTCTGTGTGCATTCAGATGGAGCCGAGCTGAGGCCATCTACAGACTGTGCTTATCTGAAATGATTACTCACGGACAATCTCCCTGCTTGCCATCTAATGCAACATGTCTTGTCTTTATCCGTGCTGAAGCTGGTAGTTTTTTCGACTTTATCATAGAGTGTCCAAAGACAAAATGTGATAGATTCTTTTTTGAATACCAAGATTATCCGACTGTATGTTCCTTTTTCCATATCTGATTGTTGGTGGCGCGGTTTTATACTGCTGCGGCTTCCGTGCGCACGTCCCTCTTCGGATGGTGCGCGCGCCAATTGCAAAACTTTGTACCTTGGTGCAAATATGCCAATAAAGATATATTCTATTCTATAATCCGGTGCACATTGTGCCACATTGTCACATTGGCTGTTGTTGCAAACCCATGTTTTATGTGGTGCTTGTTTAAAATAAAAGTGGATTCAAACTGCAACTTGTGTGGTTTTCATAACTTCAAGTTTTTGGAAGTGAATTTGGGACTTATTAATGTATTATTGACTACTAGTAGTATTTTAAAAATTCAGGTTTCTATGTTGAGCTATATTTAATACTTTCCATCGAGTTAATATACTGTATTTTGAACCTTTTTCAGTGTTAAACTAACACATAGATGGTGTTAACTTTTGACACTATAATGCATCCATCCATCCATTTTCGTCCTCTTATCCGGGGTCGGGTCGCGGGTGTAGCAGCCTAAGTAGGGAGGCCCAGACTTCCCTCTCCCCAGCCACTTGGAGCAGCTCCTCTGGGGGAATCCCAAGGCGTTCCCAGGCCAGCCGAGAAACATAGTCCCTCCAGCGTGTCCTGGGTCTTCCTCTGGGTCTCCTCCCGGTGGGACATGCCCGGAACACCTCACCAGGGAGGCGTCCAGGAGGCATCCTAACCAGATGCCCGAGCCACCTCAACTGGCTCCTCTCGATGTGGAGAAGCAGCGGCTCTACTCCGAGTCCCTCCCGGATGACTGAGCTTCTCACCCTATCTCTAAGGGAGAGTCCAGACACCCTGCGGAGAAAACTCATTTCAGCCGCTTGTATCCGAGATCTCGTTCTTTCGGTCACAACCCAAAGCTCATGACCATAGATGAGGGTGGGAACGTAGATCGATCGGTAAATTGAGAGCTTTGCCTTTCGACTCAGCTCTCTCTTCACCACGACAGACCGGTACAGCGCCCGCTTCACTGCGGATGCTGCACCTATCCGCCTATCGATCTCACGCTCCAGTTTTCCCTCATTCGTGAACAAGACCCCGAGATACTTATACTTACACTATACGTAATGCAGTGTTAGGTAAATTCAACACTGATATGTGTTAAATTTCTACTCCTGAGAGTGTTGTTTCAACTCTACACTGTTTAAAGGGGACCACAGATAGGTTTTTAAAAATTGTATGGTATGTCTGTGGGCTATCCAGACATTGTTCATTCAATTTATTTCACAAAATAATTCTTAGATAATCAATTATACCCTTTTTAATTCTGCCATTTTTAACTTTTGTTTTGAACGACTGGTTTATGATAATGAGTTCTCATGGTCACGCCCTTCAAAGATCTGTTTACATTTACTCCACCCTGAGCCAGTATCTCTAATCTGTTGTTGTTTTAAAATTAGCTCTTTTTTTATCATTTGACTTACTGTTAGTGCTAGCTTAAGATAACTTACCGAAAGCCATCTGCGCGCGCCGCCATGAGCTGCTCCTTTTAGCCCGAATCCGATGCTAAAAATAGCTCGTTCCTCCTCCGCCCTTTTATGTCCGCTCGTTGCATGCGGCGCTTTTGGGAGCGATCTCTGCTTCAGTCCAGACATACACAAAGTTCACTGAGTGTCTCCAGTTAATTTATCCGTATGAGGCAACCTCTGACCAGCCAGCCAGCTCCCGGCCGCAGATGGTCTCTTCGCCGGCGGTCTGCTCGTTTTCCGTCTGCCGGCTGCTCGTTGGGAGCGATCGCTAATACGCTAAAAATTGAACTAAAACGTAAAAATAACAATTATACTTTATTTATAAAGCCATTTAAAACAACCACAGCTGCAACAAAGTGCTGTACACATGAAATTAAGAACATTTAACTAACACTTCCAAATTTGCTGTGATCTGAAAAATACAGTACTGTATACTATACAGTATGCAGTACAGTACATATACAGTATGTGTTTTCACCTGAAACTCCAGTTTCCTTCTATTGACCTATTGACACAGTTAGGCTCATGAGTTATTGCTTGGTCAAAGTGTGAAATGAATGGGTGTCTCTCTGTGATGGACCTGTCCAGAGTGCACCCTGATCCCAGTACTGTACTCCACCAGCAACCCATGTAAGGAAAAAGCAAGTAAAGATGGACAAATGCCACAAAACGCTGCTTTTTATTTGGTTTCCTGGGGAAATTGAATTAATTTCTTTGTTACAGACTGTGATTATCACTGATGGAGATCTTCGGTGATATTCAATTATGTCTCATCACGTTGCTCAACAGAGATCTTGCGTGGCGTGCTCTTGTCTTTATCAGGACTCCACTCCAGGTGCTGATGTGGAAACATCATTTCAGTGAAAGTGTGTGTGTGTGGTTATACAGTACATCCAAAAAGGGCAGCTGACCTCCGTCAAAGTCCAGCAGAACCTGGACTCTTCTGCATCTCTTCGTCACAGACACAGTTCCTGTGTCTGACCGTGTTTTATGTTCAGAGCAGCAGTCTGAACCAGGGGTCTGCAACCTTTATGATCAAAAGAGCCATTTCTGCCCCATCATTCACTAAATTAAACGCGTCCAGAGCCACAAAACTTGATACAATAGTCATTATTAACTGGTGGCCCATGGGCCACTTAAAGTTTGTTAGAGGAGGCTTTTCTGGCCAGTAGGCGTGAAATTATAAAACTAAAACCATCCAAGGATTGTTAACATTTTTTGATATTTTTACATTTTGAGACAAAATAATAGACAGGATTCGATCCATTTATCCATCTGTCCATCCATTATCTTTACTCGCTTCTTCCTTTTTGGGTTACAGGGGTCACTGTTGTCCATATCCAGGTCACATGCAAAGCCTCTTGAACTCTTTCATCCTCCTCGCTGTACTTTCCTCGCTTAAGTCCTTCGAAGATCCCTGAAGCTGTTCCCTTTAGCTCCTGACCTGCTTCTCCAACAAGCTGAAACCTGTGTCTTTTGTGTGTTTCTTAATCCCCGCAGACGAGCTGCAGGTCATCCAGACAGAAGCAGAGTTCCTCTGCAGGCTGCACCGAGGCTCTCGGTAAAATGGCGTCACTTTTGGTCTTCAGTGTAAAGTTAAGAGGTGAACTCCTTCTCAGAGCTTTGTCTCTTTCCAAAACATCCAGGACAGAAGTTGTGATCACGACAAGACGACAGGATTTGTATACTTCATAGCAGATGGGACACAAAAGATCTTCCTTTGCCTCAGAGGCCATGACTGGGAGCATCTCCCTTCAAACTGTACAGGTAGATTCACTTTCTGTCGTCTTTCAAGTTTTTAGTCCTTTTTTAGTTTTTAGTCCTTTTTCCACAGAGATCCCAGGACTCAGTGGAGCTCAACACCTGTCCTCCTTCAAGAAGAAACAAGTCACGTTTTAGTTTATTTCTCTTCATACGTGTCCCATGTTTCCACCTGCATTGGAATATTGCTTCCCGATTTACCTGAAACACAAGTGTGGAGCCTGATAAGGATTTAATTTCTTACTCAGAACACCAAAAAACCAGAGTCGAATACTTAGTTAGTATCACAAGATGTGTTTTGAAGAGAAACTGCAAAGATTTGGATGTCCTGGTGCAGGTAGATAAATCTAACAAGGTTGAGTCAGGTCATCTGGACGGATTGTTCTTGTCGAAACATTTAATCTTTTATCCAGAGTACTTCTTCAGTGTAGGTGTCTTATAAACAGCACCTTCTCATAGTGGACTAACCAGGACATCCAGAACATGTGAACAGCTAGTTCTTTCTTCAGAAGACTTTTATGGATAAAATAAAACAAGGAGATCTGTGTCCCATGCCAGGATGTGGGTTACTGGGGCCTCACCCTGGAGCCAGACCTGGGAGTGGGGCTAGTCAGCGAGCCCCTTGTTACCGGGTGTCTACCCCAACACCTGACTTCGGAACGGGCAGAAGACAATGGACGGATACGTTTCAACAAGGAAGAATCCATCCAGAGGACATGACTCACTCAAACTTGTTAAACGACAAACATCGTTTTCTATCAAAACGTGAAAATAATTTACACAGGTAGTCCCGGGTTACGACATTTCGTGGTTACGACGCATCTCTCATAAAAAATAAAATAATAATTACTATGAAAAGCTGAGTTACGCACTTTTACATCATAAACGGAATGCGGCAGATGGACTGGTTTTACGTCGTAAACGGAATGCGTAATATGGTAGATGGACTGGTTTTACGTCGTAAACGGAATATGGACTGGTTTTACGTCGTAAACAGAATGCGTAATATGGTAGATGGACTGGTTTTACATCATAAACGGAATGCAGAATATGGTAATGGACTGGTTTTACATCGTAAACGGAATGCAGTAGATGGACTGGTTTTACGTCGTGAACGGAATGAGGAATATGGTAATGGACTGGTTTTACATCGTAAACGGAATGCAGTAGATGGACTGGTTTTTACGTCGTGAACGGAATGCGGAATATGGTAATGGACTGGTTTTACATCGTAAACCGAATGCAGTAGATGGACTGGTTTTACGTCGTGAACGGAATACGGAATATGGTAATGGACTGGTTTTACATCGTAAACGGAATGCAGTAGATGGACTGGTTTTACGTCGTGAACGGAGTGCGGTAGATGGACTGGTTTTACGTCGTAAACGGAATGCGGTAGATGGACTGGTTTTACGTCGTAAACTGAATGCAGTAGATGGACTGGTTTTAGGTCGTGAACGGAATGCGGTAGATGGACTGGTTTTACGTCGTAAACAGAATGCGGTAGATGGACTGGTTTTACGTCGTAAACGGAATGCAGTAGATGGACTGGTTTTACATCGTAAACGGAATGCGGTAGATGGACTGGTTTTACGTCGTGAACGGAATGCGGTAGATGGACTGGTTTTACATCGTAAACGGAATGCGGTAGATGGACTGGTTTTACGTCGTAAACGGAATGCAGTAGATGGACTGGTTTTACGTCATGAACGGAATGCGGTAGATGGACTGGTTTTACGTCATGAACGGAATGCGGTAGATGGACTGGTTTTACATCGTAAACGGAATGCGGTAGATGGACTGGTTTTACGTCGTGAACGGAATGCGGTAGATGGACTGGTTTTACGTCGTAAACGGAATGCGGTAGATGGACTGGTTTTACGTCGTAAACGGAATGCGGTAGATGGACTGGTTTTACGTCGTGAACGGAATGCGGTAGATGGACTGGTTTTACGTCGTAAACGGAATGCGGTAGATGGACTGGTTTTACGTCGTAAACGGAATGCAGTAGATGGACTGGTTTTACATCGTAAACGGAATGCGGTAGATGGACTGGTTTTACGTCGTGAACGGAATGCGGTAGATGGACTGGTTTTACATCGTAAACGGAATGCGGTAGATGGACTGGTTTTACGTCGTAAACGGAATGCAGTAGATGGACTGGTTTTACGTCATGAACGGAATGCGGTAGATGGACTGGTTTTACGTCATGAACGGAATGCGGTAGATGGACTGGTTTTACATCGTAAACGGAATGCGGTAGATGGACTGGTTTTACGTCGTGAACGGAATGCGGTAGATGGACTGGTTTTACGTCGTAAACGGAATGCGGTAGATGGACTGGTTTTACGTCGTAAACGGAATGCGGTAGATGGACTGGTTTTACATCGTAAACGGAATGCGGTAGATGGACTGGTTTTACGTCGTGAACGGAATGCGGTAGATGGACTGGTTTTACGTCGTAAACGGAATGCGGTAGATGGACTGGTTTTACGTCGTAAACGGAATGCAGTAGATGGACTGGTTTTACGTCGTAAACGGAATGCTGTAGATGGACTGGTTTTACGTCGTAAACATAATGCGGTAGATGGACTGGTTTTACGTCATGAACGGAATGCGGAATACAGTAGATGGACTGGTTTTACATCGTAAACGGAATGCGGAATACGGTAGATGGACTGGTTTTAAGTCGTAAACGTAGCGGCGGAGGAATACTGCACTATAAAAGCTAAGTCTGGTCCTCTGGACATTCAAAAAACAAAACTGTACTGTGAACGCGGTCTTACGTCCTAAACGGAATCCAGTAGATGGACTGGTTTTACGTCGTAAACGGAATGCGGCAGATGGACCAGTTTTACGTCGTAAACGTAGCGGCGGAGGAATACACTGCACTGTAGTCCTGTGAACATGGTTTTACATTGTAAACGGAATACGGCAGATGGACCGGTTTTACATCGTAAATGTAAAGCAGCGGCGGAACATATTGTATTTTACGCGGTGGAAAATATTGTACTGTACACGGTGCGGCAGCAGAAAAAACATTGTACTTTACAAAGTGCAGCGGCAGAGGAATAATGTACTGTACTGTGAACGTGGTTTTACGTCGTAAACGGAAAACAGGTACAGCGGATGGACCGAGAAGAACGGCGTCAACAGCATCCCAGTAGGCCATTAACTCATTTTTCCTTCATTATGGCTTCCAAACGTATGTTTTTTTTATAATTATGTAGGGTACTGTGTTAGGATAGGCTAAGTGCTTGGTAATACAGTACTGTACATGTATATGGTACAGTATGTACGTATATACCGACTTATGTTGAAAATCGGTTTACGCCGCCGCGTAGGAACGGATCTACATCGTAAGTCGAGGACTACCTGTACTCATTTTTTTTCTTCAAATAAAGACTTGTTTGTTTTTTCCATCAATTGCCTTCTCTATGTATCATGGTGGTCTATCGTGTCCAAAAAACGTTGCAAGGGAGGCGCCCAGGGAGCATCCTCACCCTATCTCTAAGGGAGAGTCCAGCTACCCTGCAGAGGAAACTCATTTCAAACTCCTGTATCCATGAGCTCGTTCTTTCTGTCACTACCCAGAGTTCATGACCAGGGGTCAGCGAAAACCTTTCACTTCTTTGTTTTTTTTAACTGAGATTATAAAAAAGCACTGCTACAATAAAAAAATATTTCAAACACTTAAAGAAGCACATATATATTTACTTTAAAAAATTTCATAAAAAGTACAACTGACTTGTAGAACTGTTGCATTAATGCAGAAATTATAAATAGAAAAACAGCACTCGATGTTTCTTCCTTTAGTGCTGCTTTCTTGCCATATATGAAGAATTCTTGCCATAATGAAGAATTCTTGCCATATTTGAAGAATTCTTGCCATACCATAACCCGTGTAGCTGAATATTTATGTTTAGTGGGCAAATTTATTCACAGACAGCACATACAACTTTCAAAAGTGACAATATTATTAGCAGTTAAACAAAAACTTCATTGGAAAATTACAACCGGAGCTGCACATAAAAACCGGAGGCTTTAAAGAAGCATAATTACAGATAAATTAACAAACGGCAGAAACTATTTTTAAACAATGTTTTGTTCCTTTTGGCACATTGGTCTTAAATATTTTAATATTCCATGACCACTTCATTACTTTTTAAGTTAACACATTAACGTGAACATTTAAGAATATAAAGTGCTGAAAGTTGTTCAAAGGTTTGTCTACACGAAACATTAAAGTTCTCACAACGTTTGCTTTCAAAGATCCCGTACATGTGAGTCTAAAGATGTATTTTGTAGAGAAACGTTCACATAAACATGGTGTTAGTAAGAAACGTGTGGAAACACGAGTCGGGTTAAGGCGGAGAACAGAAGAAGAAGTCGTCCAATCAGAAACAGCGATACGGCTACAGCCCTCGCTCCACACAGGAGGAGCACGGAGGCCGACGGAGGGCGGGCCTCATGTCAGGTGACGGCGTTCGGGTTCTGGCCTCCGTCCGTCGGGGTGAAGAACTGGACTTTGGGTAGAACGAGCCCGGAGTTGTTCCTGCGCAGGCTCCCGCTGCTGCCGGCGCATTTGCGCATGGAGTTGTTGCGTCTCATGGAATTACGCTTCCGGAGCGAGTTCTGGTGGGACAGCTCGCTCTTCTGCAGGGTGTGGATCAAGATGTACGGCTTCTCGTCCAGCTCTCTGGCGCTGCAGCTCGGCGTCGACACCTTCAACAACACCAAACCGTTTCTATCTGCTTGCAAACAAACAGGAGCTGCAATGAACTCACTTTGACCGTGTTGCCAAACTTGGAGTAGTCCACGGAGTACACGCCTTCCTCCTCTGTTACTATGGGAACAAAGCGGTGACCCCACTGGATCTCCTCGGAGACGTAGGAGGTCCGGGCCTGCGTGGTGATGCCCGTCGTCTCCACAACGCCCTCCAGGATGACGATGACCTCCAGGTCGCTGCACTGCAGCTCCATGGCCGACAGGTCGTACAGCGGGCTGACGGCACACAACGTAAAATTAAATAAGAGACATTTAAATTCCTGCAAAGATGCTGTGTGAATGATTACTGATGAAAAACGGCTGAAATGAGCTAAAACATGCTGAAATGTAGCCAAAAAGGAAGAACAAGGCTAAGTTGGCAGAAGACAGCAGAAAGAACACATTTGCTGAATTAGGTTTAAACAAGCAGAAATTAGCACAAAAAAATAGGAAATTAGCTAAAATAAATAAATAAATAAAAAGCTGAAAATAGTAAAACATTGCTGAAAAGAGGCTGAAAGGGCAGAAAGAAGCTTAAACTACCACAAGGAAGTGGAAAAAGCTGATATTCATGAGCTAAAAAAAATTGAATTACCTGAAAAACCTAAATTTAACACAACAGCTAAAAAGTACTTTGTAGCTGAAATAGCAGAAAAAAAAAACCTGAAAGGAGTATAACAAGCTGAAATTAACAGAAAAAAAGATAATGAGGCTGAAAATAGCAGAAATTACCATGAACATTTTGAATTTCTCTAAAAACAGCTCAAATAAGCTAAAATGTTAATTAAATGTAGCTGAAAAGATAGAAGGAGCTTAAATTAGCTGAAGAAAGTAGAAATAATACATATTCGCTGAATTAGGTTAAAAAAAGCAGAAATGAGCACAAAAATTCAGAAAATAGCAAAAAAAAAAGCTGAAAATAGAAAAGGTTGCTGAAAAGGCAGAAAGAAGCTTAAACTACCACAAGGAAGTGGTAGGAGCTGAAATGAGATTAAAAAATGTAATTAGCTGAAAAACCTAAATTTAACACAACAGCTAAAAAGTACCTATTTTCTGGTGTACAGGTCGCACCTTTTTATGGTTTTTTTCAAGGCCTGCGACCTATACACAGGTGCGACCTATATATGGCTTGTTATCACTTTCGGCGAAACAAATTTTTAAATCCAGCTCATTTCACAATTATGTTCATTTATTAAGGAAAAGTTCAGCTCAGACACATATTTGCTATAATTTTTATCAAACAAATAATTGTTTTTAAGTGTTAATCTTCTTAAAAGCCTTGCTGTGCGCTCCTGTGGCAGACATTTGCAGCAGAGCTAAACGTAGGTGCGACCTATACACCGGTGCGACCTATACACCAGAAAATACGGTAGCTGAAATACGGTAGTAGAAAAAACTGAAAGAAGCATAACAAGCTGAAATTAGCAGAAAGAAGACAATGAGGCTGAAAGTAGCAGATATTACCATGAAAAACTTGATTTTTTTTTCCTGAAAACAGCTAAAATGAGATAAACTTTAAAAAATGTAGCTGAAAAGGTAGAACAAGCTTAAATTCGCTGAAGAAAGCAGAAAGAACATGTTTGCTTAAAGAAGCAGAAAGGAGCACAAAATGTGGAAATTATCTGAAAAAGCTTAAATTAGCAACAACAAAAAACGGTTGAAAAGTAGCTAAAAAAGCAGATAGAAGCTTAAATCACCAGAAGGAACGAGACACATTTTTTTTGTTGCTGAATTAGGCTGAAAAAAGTTTAAATGAGTGCAAAAAATGTGGATTTAGCCGAAAAAGCTCACATTTTTATAAAACAGCTAAATAGTGGCTGAAACAGTAAAAAAATAAAAAAAGCCGAAAACTTGCAGAAATAAGCTGAAAGGAGCATAAGAAACTGAAATTAGCAGAAAGACGTTAGAAGCACAAAAATGTTGCAGTATCAGAAATAATCTAAAAGGAGCACAGAAAGAACAACTGAAAGTAGCTGAAAAAGTTTATACAGTACTTGCAAAAGGAAGCTGAAAAAAGCTGAAAAGGTGAAAGGAGCAGTAAAATGTTGTAAACACATCTAAAGACTTGAAGGATGTAAAATTAGCACAAATAATTTCTTGAGACAAAAAAAAAACGGCAGAAAAGGCTAAAATATTCCAAAAAGCTAAAGTTGCACCAATACCAAAAGTCAGAGCAGGATTTTCCTGAAACAGCTGAAGGTTTTGATTTATGATTTGTTGAAATAGACTGAAAACTGCGGGACGAGAAACTTGCCAAAAAACGTAGTGAAGAAAAATGGATGACAGCAGAGTGAATGCTTCATAAACATTCAGACAAATAAAAGAACGCATATCGCCCGCAGCCGTTTACACCGAACTTAAACTAAAGTGAGCTTTTGTTGAGGATCAACAAAGTTATAGTCAAACCTCGTGTGATGCACAAACATGTGACATTCTGAGATCTTGTAACATTTGTCATGAGTCAGTGACGTGAACAACTCAGCTACTAAATTATTCAACTCAGTATTTATTAAACTGACTTACAGCCATTCTGAGTTTGCTAATGCTAATTAGCTGCAGCATGCATCTTGAACTGGGTCGGCTCTAAAACTGATTTCATTAACTCTTAAGATTCTCAGGATCTGTTACTGATTGGAGAGTAGATTGGGATGATGCTCAGCTACTACCACACCACACAAATATTGGGTCAGTAGCTGAAAAACTAGTTGAGTAGCTGCGGCAGCCATATTGACTCTTGACTCCACAAGTGCAGACGTACAGCCAGTGACCAATCTCTGAGAAGTCCATTCAAATCTGTCCAATGGTACTTATCAAAGGTGGGCGCCAGACCGCTAGGTAGCGCTAAAGCGCTAATCCGCTTACAGCGGACCTAAACAATTTGTTAGCTTTACAGCGGATTGACTAACTTTTATAATTCATAAGCGGATTTGCGCTATTTTTATTTAAAATGCAGTACCGATAATAACTAATTATCTATCAGTAAAAACGAAAAAACTTATTTACGGGCCCGGACGACTGCTAACAGACCATATCCTGTCAGCGCCGGATGTGGTCCGTGACAAAAAAGCGTCCCCTCAGTCTCTTTGCTAGAGCGAGCGCTCTCAGTTAGCAGCCAGTGTGTTACTCTGCAGCCTTATTGCTTGTTTTCGAAGAGTCAGACGAAGAGTTTTTAACATGGAGGGTGAACTTATGGATGTTTCTCAGCGGCCTACGCGACGCGTCTGGATTTTAAAAAGTATTTCGCCATTTGCCCTCTTCAAAATGGCGGCCGCGACGGCCACAGAAGATAAGGACTTTCCATGAAAACACGGTAAAAACAATTATTTCTTTGCTGAGAAAAAAAATATTTCTTAGCTGACTTTATAGCACAAGGTTTTTCTGAGCTTAACCGGTTCAAATGGTCAAATCTGCTGGATTTAAAAAAGTATTTCGCCATTTGCCATGTTCAAAATATGCTATAAAGTCAGTGACTTTATAGCACAAGGTTTTTCTGAGCTTAACTGGTTCAAATGGTCAAATCTGCTGGATTAAAAAAAGTATTTCGCCATTTACCCTGTTCAAAATGGCGGTTAGCGTGTTAGCATTAGCGTCCGCTAGCATTGCTAATACATAAGTGCTTTTGAAATTGCGGACCTAAATAAATCAATAAGTGCTTTAGAAATAGCGGAACTAATTTTTGGATTAGCGCTGCCCAGCACTGGTCCTTATATTTTGTTAATAGAAACAGATACAGGCAGGCAAATTTATGTTGTAATTCTGTTTTTGTCCAGCAGATGGTGGTACTGGGCAATACACGGTTTTCCCATTAAAAAGCAAAATGGCTAAAGAAAGCTGCTGAGATCTAAATATAAAACGTGACGTGATGAGAACGGTGCAGTCCTCGAGGGCGACTGAGCAGCTGCACTCGCCTGTTTTTGTCGATGACGTGGCAGATGATGAGCGGGGCGAGCAGGAACAGGCTGGTGCTGGCCATGGCGCTCTCCGTCTGGACGTCAATCTGGTGGATGGGGATCAACTCGCCCTCTGGAGTGGTGGTTTTCCTCACCACCTGCATTTTGACGAGCAGCCACAATTACTCAACTTCTTCATCTTAATTTACCTTTGGGTTCCAGGTCGGGACGTCGTGTAAAATGTGAAGAAAAACAAACTTTAATACATTTCATGAAGTTATAATTATTCTCAAAGGAACGTTCAAACCAAATCAAGTGTTTGATTTTTGACATTGTACCATTTTCCTGGTGGGGGTGTGGGGTGGAGTATTTTGATGGAAGCATGCAAAATAAATGTGGTGCAAATAAACAACCAAAGGAGCATTTTGCAAATACAGTAATTAGTTTAGTTGGCAACAAATCAAGAGGATGGAGTTGATCTGTCCAACTGTTGAGATGTGCTGCTGGCATCAACTTCTGACTTCAGATTCCACCTAATTAGTTGAAATTTGTTGGTTAAAAAAACTACAGTACCAAATACTTCAGATAAACATCCGTCAAATATTTTACAGAAAACTATAGTTGTTCGCTGACAGGATCACACTGCTAATAGGATCACACTGCTGACAGGATCACACTGCTGAATGGATCATATTGCTAACAGGACCATACTGCTAACAGGATGACATTGCAAATAGGATCACACTATTTACAGGATCATGCTGTTAACGGGATCATACTGCTAACAGGACCATACTGCTTACAGAACCATACTGCTAAGAAGATCACAGTGCTAAAAGGATTGCGCTGTTAACAGGATCATGCTGTTAGGCTCATACTGCTAACTGGACCATACTGCTAACAGGATCATGCTGCTAACAGGACCATCCTGCTAACAGGATCACACTGCAAATAGGATCACACTGCTAAAAGTATCATGCTGTTAACAGTATCATGCTGTTAACAGGATCACATTGCTAACAGGATCATACTGCTAACAGGATCACTCTACTAATAGGATCACAGTGCTAAAAGTATCATGCTGTTAACAGGATCATGCTGCTAACAGGACCATATTGATAACAGGATCATGCTGCCAACAGGACCATGCTACTAACAGGATCACACTGCTAATAGGATCGTCACACTGCTAATAGGATCACACTGTTAATAGAATCATGCTGTTAACAGGCTCATACTGCTAACTGGACCATACTGCTAACTGGACCATACTGCTAACAGGATCTGACTGCAAATAGGATCAGACTGTTAACAGGATCATGCTGTTAACAGCATGATACTGCTAACAGGATCATACTGCTAACAGGATCACTCTACTAATAGGATCACACTGCTAACAGGACCATACTGCTAACAGGTTCACATTGCTAAAAAGATTGCGCTGTTAACAGGATCATGCTGTTAACAGGATCATACTGCTAATGGGATCATGCTGCTAACAGGACCATACTGCTAACAGGATCACACTGCTAATAGGATCCCGCTGTTAACAGGATCATGCTGTTAACAGGCTCATACTGCTAACTGGACCATACTGCTAACAGGACCATACTGCTTACAGAACCATAATGCTAACAGGATCACATTGCTAAAAAGATTGCACTGTTAACAGGATCATGTTGTTAACAGGATCATACTGCTAATAGGATAATGCTGCTAATAGAATCATGCTGCTAACAGGACCATACTGCTAACATGATCACACTGCTAATAGGATCGTGCTGTTAACAGGATCATGCTGTTAACAGGCTCATACTGCTAACTGGACCATACTGCTAACAGGATCATGCAGCTAACAGGACCATCCTGTTAACAGGATCACACTGCAAATAGGATCACACTGTTAACAGGATTATGCTGTTAACAGGACCATACTGCTTATAGGATCACGCTGCTAACAGGATCATACTTCTAACAGGATCATGCTGCTAACAGGATCATACTGCTAACAGGACCACACTGCTTATAGGATCACACTGTTAACAGGATCATGCTGCTAACAAGACCATATTGCTAACAGGATCATGCTGCCAACAGGACCATCCTACTAACAGGATGACACTGCAAACAGGATCATGCTGTTAACAGGATCATACTGCTAATAGGACCATGCTGCTAATAGGATCATGCTGCTAACAGGACCATACTGCTAACAGGATCACACTGCTAATAGGATCCCGCTGTTAACAGGATCATGCTGTTAACAGGCTCATACTGCTAACTGGACCATACTGCTAACAGGATCATGCTGCTAACAGGATCATGCTGTTAACAGGACCATCCTGTTAACAGGATCACACTGTAAATAGGACCACACTGTTAACAGGATCATGCTGTTAACAGGCTCATACTGCTAACTGGACCATACTGCTAACAGGATCATGCTGCTAACAGGACCATCCTGTTAACAGGATCACACTGCAAATAGGATCACACTGTTAACAGGATCATGCTGTTAACAGTATCATGCTGCTAACAGGATCATACTGCTCACAGGATCACACTGCTTATAGGATCACACTGTTAACAGGATCACACTGTTAACAGGATCATGCTGCTAACAGGATCATACTGCTCACAGGATCACACTGCTTATAGGATCACACTGCTAACAGGATCATGCTTAATTTGTTATTGTCATGCTTAATTTGTTAATTTGTTATCGTCACACCTGTGACGATAACAAATTTTGCTGGGCGATTAATTGTCTCAGAAATTATTGCGATAAATGATAATATTGTTTGAAATTTCACAATTATTAGCAATTAGTCTGATTTAAGAAGACATATTTATTTTTGCTTTGCCTGTAGTACCTTTTTTGACCACTGGGTGGCAGTATGAGACTGTTTGAACCGAATGATGGATATTGAGTTAGCGCATGTCTTTAAAGAGGAACTAAACTCCAAATTTACTTTTTTTAGCTGATAAACTCCCTAGAATGTGTCTAAAATGTTGTATAGCACTATGTCTGTGTTACCCCAAAATTACACCACACGCGTTACGGCTCCGCCCCGCTCCGGTCCGACCTCCGCAGCAAATACGCACCCTTTATAATCAATGACAGAATTTACACTGGCTCCGCACGGCGGCGGCGAGCTGCGGCGAGCGGACGGCAGTCCGTCAAAATTAGAAATTTTTCTATTTCTGCCGGACGCCGGAGCTGTGCCGGAGTCAACTTTTGAAGATTACGTCGCACCAACAGGAAAAGGAACGAGCACAACTTCCGTATTTACAAAATAAAATCACCACGGGCGGACTAATCCTAGCTCTATACGGATTTATTTGTACAAAAATGCTGTCAAACTATCATTTATGACTATTCTATGACTAAACTATTATATTTATGACTATGACTACGCCTACAAACGCAATACAAGAAATAAATAAATAAAAAAGTATTTTATTCTGAAATGTAAACATCACTTCCTGTTGCTCAAACCATGTAGCTCATTTACGAGAGAAGATCAAGGCAGCAGTCTCTCTACAGTTGTTCTCCTTCTTCCACCGAATGAATTGTTTTGTTCTGACTTACTTATTTATCACTTGATTTATCGCGCGATCTCGCACGTGTCTCGGAGCGGCGCATCCAGGCGGACCTGAGCGGAGCGGAGGCAGTGGGAATTGGACTCGCTCAGCTGCGACCTGCGGACCGGAGCGGGGCGGAGCCGCGTGTGGTGTAATTTTGGGGTCAATCTTCATATATTTGTGCGTATTAGTTTAAATCGGCAATATTTGGTCTAAAAACGTGTTTACGGTAATCCTATGGGTTGAACAGAGGAATTGCAGCTTAATTTTTTTATTGGTCCAGGACTGTTCACTCTGACGTGTCTTGTACACTCTGACGTCACAGAAAGTGGTTCAAGCAGAGCCAATCCCCTGCAGAGATGAGAAGGTCCTCGCTGCAGTTCATACCTTATATGGAAGTGGTACATTGCACGCCGGAAAAGTACTGCAACAACGCATATTATAGTTTTTGGAATGGCACTAGTTATTTGTATATTTTAACTTATTTATTTTAAGAATACTTTTCACGTCATTTAAACTACAGTATTTGGTTGTATTTGTTTTCTTATGGTGCGATGGACGGGCATAGTTTGTATTCCAAGTTGGGGCAGTGGTGAAAGTGCAGGTTTTGGGGTCTGAGAGACCCAGGTTCGATCCCTGGTCACGGAATACCTTGTGGTATTATTATTTTTTTTTAGGCCTTTTGTTTTGGATAGATCGGGTGAGAATAGATAAATACATCTACATAATTATTCTTTGTTGTTGCTTGCTGTAAGTTGTTTGCTGGAGTTTTAGTTTGTTTTAGTTTGTTGCTAGAGGGGGCGTGAACGCAGCACAACCACCCACCTCCTCCCCTCCTTGTCTCTCGACACTCCCATTTTCATGTGGGTTTTTGAATCTGGTCTGGGGGCGGAGCTACCGTTTCACAGTGGTTTGAGTGAAAAATGGGAGGGAGGCCCCTTGACGCAACATGGACTGTCTCTCTTCGGTTCTCAAAATGGCAGACGCTCGGTGTGGTTTGAGTTCTTTAGCATAGCATTTTTCACACAAAGATTTAATTAAAAAATCAGTAAACAAGTTCTCAGCTTCTTTTTTTCAGAGAAAAACAACTTTTTACACAAAGGCACGGGTTTAAACCATGAATTTTGGAGCTTCGACAAGACGGAGGTTTATTCCTGAGGTCGGCCTGTTAGCTTCGCTCGTAGTTTAGCTTCTCAGCTTAGCTGCTTCTAATGATACAAAACTGTGATTTTGGACAGTTAAAACAGATTTTAAAGAGAAAAGGGAGGGGTCAGTGAAGAACACCGGAGTTGAGCCTTTTGTCATCCAGTATCTTCAGTAGAGAGATACAATAAAACGATAAAGCCGACGAATGAAAATGAGATTGACAATTTCCATTTATCCGGCCACTACACACCTTGGGGTGTCTATGAGTGCACACCTATTTCTCCAGCTCCCCGGGCGCTTTCTATGGCTGCTCACTGCACCACCTGGTGGTGGTTGGGTTAAATGCAGAGACGAATTTCGTCTGTGTATGGGAAACATACACAGATGACAAAAAAGGACATTATTATTATTAATTGATTTGTTGTTTATCGGGACAGGCCTAATCGTGGCTACAGGAGATTGAAATGAGTTTCCTCTGCAGGGCAGCTGGACTCTCCCTTAGAGATAGCGTGAGAAGTTCAGTTATCAGGGAGAGGCTCTGAGTAGATGTAGAAGTAGTAGAAGATGATGGATGAACTGAATCTGAACACACACCTGTAACCTGACAGTTGCTCCTATAATCATGCTCTTCCTTAGGTCCCCGATACGAATCATGAAGCAGAGGCGGTTGTTCCTCACTGCAATCACTGCGTGTCGACTGAAGATCAGCGTCTCTGCACGGCGGTTCGACTGAGCCGTCTTCATAAATATGCAACCTGAAGAAAGACAAAACTCAGAAATTCACTGTATTCCACTCAGCTGTCTGGAACCAGTTTTTCTAAGAAACTGAACCCTTAAACTTGAATAACACCTCAAGTTTTAGGCTGGTAACCGATAAGTTGTTAATTTATTTGAAAACAGTCCGAGGCCAATAAATCATAGATTAAAATAAATGCTAGATACTGTAATATTAGAGA
>JBBPBX010022872.1:0-11371 GCA_038048925.1 Garcialebias charrua | reverse complement strand
TCATCTGTCCAGAGGATATGATTTAACTTTGTTTGGATTTTTCTACATGGATTATTGAGCAGCATCACGATAGGTTATATTTGAATGTAGTTAGCTAATGCTAGCTCGCTAATTCCGTGCCATGTGTCGCACCTAGTTTTAGTTAAGCATGGACATTTTTCTCTTCGGCACAGAGCAGAATGGTCTTCCTGGTTTGAAAGTATCACCCTGACATCAGACAAGCCTACAGAGGATTCCATGGATTCTGTCCAAAAAAAGGTCAAAAGTCAAAGTCAAAGTCAACTTTATTGTCAGATCTGCAATATGTACAGTGCAGGACATACACAGGACCGAAATTGCGTTTTTCTCAGTCCCTCGGTGCAACAGTAAACATCCAAACATTGAAACACTGAAACATATAATAATAGACATAAGCATAAAATAGTAAACCTAACACTGTCCTGAGTTTTTTGCATAGTGGTATAAGAGTATGAAAATATTAATACAAACCAGGTTTCTCCTCAAGCCCCGACAAGTTTATAAGAAACTCAGCCATAAACCCTGAAGGTCTTGGACCTTCTGAGCCCTCCAGCAGACATACAAGTTCAATCATGTTTTGCCTAGAGCGTGCCTCCAGTTTCTCACGTTTTGCTCCAAGCATGGACCACAGCAGAGCCTTACCTCATTCGTTATCATGCTAGTTAGTTGTTTTTTATTCTCATTAGCTGTGCTCTCAAGATCTTTTTGTACTTCTTCTTCCAGCAGTTTTATGGCAACCACTGCTTCCCGTTACACCAACTCTGGTATTAAAGTCTCTTAAAATGTCAGTTTGTAGCTCATCTATCTTAATGCTGATACACTACAGCATGTGTCAAACTCAAGGCCCGGGGGCCAAATGTGGCCCTTGTTGACATCTTATCTAGCCCCCAAGATGTTATTTTAAATGTAAAATACTTTTATCACTTTAATTTGTTTCAGTAATCTTTGATTATGATGTCAAAAGTGCAACAGAGAACATCAACTGAGACCAGTCAAACTCTTATAGAGGAACCTGCAACCAAGAAAAGATGCTGGGTATCTAACTTCAATTAATAGAGATTCTGAAATTGGCCCTTAGTTTGAAAAAGGTTTTAATTGTGGCCCCCTTTTCTAAGTGAGTTTGACACTCCTGTACTACTGCATTTTTTAACGTCTGTTTTTTGGGAGGCTCCAGCTCCGAGATTTGACGGTGCAGCCTCCTCTGTTGTTGTTCTGTCCCAAGACTTGAGACCCGTCCAGATATAACTCAAGGTGAAACATCTGTGATGACTACTGTGGCAAGAGATGGATGGACTTATACATTTTAATGATGGATGGATGGATGGATGGTTAATGCTTTTTTAACATGTTATGGTGTGTTGTGCTCTTTATAGGCCATACAAATATATGAATTCAGGATTATTGAAAAGCATCAATAATTGTTTGATTATGATATCCTGCTGAATGATTGAAATCACGAGGTGTTGGACGTCTTCGCAGCACACGTGTCGGTTGTGTTTTCTACACCTAAAGTTGATGATGCTGGTCAGATCTGCTCGGTGTCTGTCGTAATCCCAGTTCTTGAACATCCAGAGTGTTTCGTGGTGTGAACTTGTCGTTTCCCCACCGTGTGGTCCTAAAGTGCTGACTCTCCAGTGTGTCAGCTGTACAACAGTTCTGCTCAAGTGAAGCGTTTCTTTGTGACCAGCACGTTTCACTTCATTACATGCACAATGTGTTTTTCTCACACCACGCTGCAGCTGGTACTCTTTCTTTCTGTCGACTCCAGCGTTTGTTCATTTGCCGTTTTGCTCTTTCGTGTAGAGCTAATGATGGATGAAAAGGAATATTAAGACAACAAGCCATTTAAGAATCTTCTTTGGTACTCTCAGTGCTCATGTTTCATTTATATCTGATTATATATTTTATATTTTAGACCCATCAGCTTGAACTTTTTTTTGGTTTTGGCTCATCTCCTCCCGTGTCCATTTTAAGCTCTTTCCCCATTTGTCTTCCTTTTCTCTTTTTCTACTCATTTTTCCCCAGAACATTTTTTTTCCTTTACTCTTATTACACATATTTTATTTCCATTTATGAAGTGCTGTTAACGTTAATCCCCGATGTACTATTATTTTAAACAAGAATGGTATCTGCATGTTTTTGAAACGAAAAGTTCCCCTTTTCCCTGCAGACTTCCATAAATAGCAGTTTAATGGAAGTTTGTCAATCTTCTGAATCTTGAATCTAATTTGATTCACTAAAGCTCCTCCCTTCTTGTTCCACAGCTGGAACAAGAAAACAGCAGATGTGTTTGTTATATTCCTTTAACAGCTTGACAAGTAAAGTATTTAATGAGGTGTTCTCTGTATTTTACTTCATAATTAAAGCACTCATGAGATTGACAGCTAGAGAGCATTTATTTGTATAATCCTAATTATGCTTTTACACAGTTCCAGTAGTCCATCATTCTCTGAGAGGAGCAACAGAAGTACTTGTATGTTCCTCAGTACATTTTTGGCACCAGTTGGGCACAACATTACATTCTTGAACATTAACAGTATTCCAGGAAGGAAGTGAAAATATATATTTACCCTGAGTGTGGAAATTCTGAGATTTTGTTTCCACGAGGGTCATTTACAATTTAAATGTTTATAACTCAGAGTATCCTAACCTTGAGTTAAGAGCACGTGCATTAAAAGCCATCGTCCATGGAGCTTTGATACTTCCATTCAATAACAAGTACACATGCCAGTCAATACAACTCAACCTTTATTTATTCAGGTTAGTCTCTGTGAGCCTCGAAGACTCGTTTCCAGGAGGGGCCTGTACTTCACTTAGAAGTATGTACCGGTACTTTAAAAAAAAAAAAGAAAGAAGAAGTATGTACCGGTACTTAAAAAAAAAAAAAGAAGAAGAAGTACTGTATGTACCGGTACTTTGAGGCTGGAAAAGAGGTGCAGCTGCTGAAATTACAGTTCAGCAGACTTCCCTGTCTGTCCCACAGCTTTAATTCATGATTTAAATTTTCTATTTCTGCTGTCTTGCATTTTAAAACTAAAATAATAAGAAAACAAAATAGCCACATTTCTCTAAAAATGCTTATTATAATTTGGAAAAAATCTGTTTTCAAAAAGACTCTTCTTTAAAAAAAAAAAAAAGAGATTCAGAAAACCACAAGCTGATTTTATATTTTTCAGTTTTGAATGCTATAAATGAAACAGACAAAAATCACGTTCAGTGATGACAAGTTTGATTGTAACAATTTATTTTTCCAGTTATACTTGGATTTGTGACCATAAAAAATTTAAATCAGGTCATCTGGACAGTTTTTTTTTTTTTTTTTTTTTTTGGGGGGGGGGGGACGTTTTGTCTTTGACTTCATCAGTCTGAGGCCTGCCACCAAGAACGGTGTATAAATAGCACCTCCTTGACGTGTTTCAAGCAGCGGTGTAGTCAACATTTTTGTAGTGGCTAATAAAATTAGTTTGATGTTGGACACCATTGAAGCCACGGAGCGTGAATGTCCAATGTCCAACTTAAAACTAACTTTACTGCGGTTGATTTGTGTACTAGAAACAAAAGTATACTGGTTAGGTCAATGTAATGGTCAATTTATTTTGATTTTTAAGCACATTGAACATTTCCAAATTGCTCTGATGCTTATATTTGAATAAATGAACAACAAACGTTGTGCAGCAGTTGGCTTTGTGTTAAAAACATGTTGTAGAATTTATGAAACAGTGTCAAAGCAAAGCATGTTCAAGTATTAAGTAGTTTACAGAAGTATTAATTGTACAATAATTCTCTGGATAAGCAAATGTAATAAACAAGTGCTTAGCATTTAACTTTTCAATGGCATGTGCCTAATGATATGTCATGTATCACTGTGCACCTTGAAGTGGGTATACTGAAAATCTTAATCTTTTCTAGTGGGTGTACTCCGTATACATTCTGGTGTATTTTACAAAGGTTTATTACAGTAGGTTAACATGAAACAAAAGATGTCAACTCATTGAAATGACTGCAAAGCTGCAGCTCTGCAGGTAAGGGCCGTTCACTTCAGGACTAATTGAAGTCACTGATGTGTCATTTGCTTAATTGTCAGTTATAATCATTAACATTAAAAGAAACAAACATGTGAAATATATCAGTCTGTGTGTAATGAATGAATATACAAGTTTCACTTCTTGAATGGAATTACTGAAATCAACTTTTTCACAATAATCTAATTTTATGACCAGCACCTGTATTTCAAATGTACTTTTAATAATAATAATAATAATAATAATGATGAATTCAATTTATAACGCACTTTTCATTAATGAAAATCTCAAAGTGCTAAGGTGCAACAGAATTAAATGCCAATAAAACAAGTAATAAAACAAATAAAATCAATAACAGTATCAACTAAGATCAAAGATAGAATCATGAGGAGGTAGAGTATGCTCGGTTGAAAAGAAAGGTCTTCAAGCCGCTCTTAAAGTCAACCACAGACTGTGGGGCTCTCAGACAGTCAGGAGGCGTCCGTGGTGTAGTGGTAATGGCAGTCGTACCCCGATCGGAAGGTTGGCGGTTCGAATCCCGGTTCCCCACACCATGTGTCGTTGTGTCCTTGGGCAAGACACTTAACCCCGAGTTGCTCCCGGTAGGACTGGAAAGCACCTTACATGGTAGTCTACCGCTACCGGTGTATGAATGTGTGTAGCACTTTGAGATTTTCACTAATGAAAAGTGCGTTATAAATTGAATTCATTATTATTATTATTAAGAGAGTTCCACAGGCGGGGGGCAGCCACACTGAAAGCCCGGTCTCCAATGGTTCTTAATTTGGTTCTCGGAATGTGAAGGAGATTACTGTTCTGTGACCGTAATTTTGTACTTTTACCGTTCTGTGTACTTTCAATCACTTTATGTGTGATTTATAAGTGTATCAAGTGCAGGATCATTAATGAGTATATCCCACACCTGGGTCAGCTGTGCCTCCTCCTCCTCCCTGCTCCACAGTGATTCACACATCAGTACACAAAAGTGCAGGAACTTATGCACAGTGCAAAACTTTATATTTGTGTTTTTTAATAAAATTGCCCAAGACTTTGAACTTTTAAGGGCAGAGTTGTTTTTTTTAAGAGCAGAAGCAGAAATGTGAAGGAACAGCTCTGATGTGAATTCAAAAAAGTTCAAGACAAAACGTGTTCTGATGTGATATTAGGAAGCTTTGTTTAAAATTATAGTTTTATTTAGTTCATAGTTTTACAGTCACTCTTTGTCAGGCGGGTTGAAAAGTATACAGTGTAATCCTTCATATGTACAGACACGACTGCAGCCTCCTCCTGTCTGCTCCGGACCACGCAGCTAAATGACTCCACCTGAACGTGTAGAACCATCTGCACATGTGTCTGACAGAAACTGAAACTTACCGCTTGTGTATGTTGACCTGCGTCAAGAGTGAGTCACTGACAGACGTGGTGGAGAGAATCCGGGGATTTTTCAAAATAAAAGTGTTCCATCCATCCATCCATCCATTTTCGTCCGCTTATCCGGGGTCGGGTCGCGGGGGTAGCAGCCTAAGTAGGGAGGCCCAGACTTCCCTCTCCCCAGCCACTTGGAGCAGCTCCTCTGGGGGAATCCCAAGGCGTTCCCAGGCCAGCCGAGAAACATAGTCCCTCCAGCGTGTCCTGGGTCTTCCTCTGGGTCTCCTCCCGGTGGGACATGCCCGGAACACCTCACCAGGGAGGCGTCCAGGAGGCATCCTAACCAGATGCCCGAGCCACCTCAACTGGCTCCTCTCGATGTGGAGAAGCAGCGGCTCTACTCCGAGTCCCTCCCGGATGACTGAGCTTCTCACCCTATCTCTAAGGGAGAGTCCAGACACCCTGCGGAGAAAACTCATTTCAGCCGCTTGTATCCGAGATCTTGTTCTTTCGGTCATAACCCAAAGCTCATGACCATAGATGAGGGTGGGAACGTAGATCGATCGGTAAATTGAGAGCTTTGCCTTTTGACTCAGCTCTCTCTTCACCACGACAGACCGGTACAGCGCCCGCTTCACTGCGGACGCTGCACCTATCCGCCTATCGATCTCACGCTCCAGTTTTCCCTCATTCGTGAACAAGATCCCGAGATACTTAAACTCCTCCACTTGGGGCAGGACCTCCTCCCCGACCCGGAGAGGGCATGCTACCCTTTTCCGGCTCAAGACCATGGCCTCGGATTTGGAGGAACTGATCCTCATCCCGGCTGCATCACATTCAGCTGCAAACCGCTCCAGTGAAAGCTGTAGATCACGAACTGATGAAGCCAATAGGACCACATCATCTGCAAAAAACAGAGAAGCGATTCTAAGGCCACCAAAACGGATCCTCTCAACACCTTGGCTGCACCTAGAAATTCTGTCCATAAAAGTTATGAACAGAATCGGTGACAAAGGGCAACCTTGGCGGAGTCCAACTCTCACAGGGAACGAGCCTGACTTACTGCCAGCGATGCGGACCAAGCTCTGACACCGGTCGTACAGGGACCCAACAGCCCGTATCAAAGGGCCCGGTACCCCATACTCCCGGAGTACCCCCCACAGAAGCCCCCGAGGGACGCGGTCGAATGCCTTTTCCAAGTCCACAAAGCACATGTAAACTGGTTGGGCAAACTCCCACGCACCCTCCAGGACCCTGTTGAGGGTGTAGAGCTGGTCTAGTGTTCCACGACCAGGACGAAAACCACACTGCTCCTCCTGAATCCGAGGTTCGACTATCCGACGGACCCTCCTCTCCAGAACCCCTGAATAGACCTTACCAGGGAGGCTTAAGAGTGTGATCCCTCTATAGTTGGAACACACCCTACGGTCCCCCTTTTTGAATAGGGGAACCACCACCCCAGTCTGCCAATCCAAGGGAACTGCCCCCGATGTCCACGCGATATTGCAGAGTCGCGTAAGCCAACACAACCCCACAACATCCAGAGCCCTAAGGAACTCAGGACGAATCTCATCCACCCCCGGAGCCTTGCCACCGCGGAGCTTTTTAACCACCTCGGCGACCTCAGCACCAGAGATTGGAGAGCCCGACCCAAAGTCCCCAGGCTCCGCTTCCTCAGTGGAAGACGTGCCAGTAGGATTGAGGAGGTCTTCGAAGTACTCCGCCCACCGACTCACAACATCCCGAGTTGAGGTCAACAGCACGCCATCCCCACCATAAATGGTGTTGGTCGCGTACCGCTTTCCCCCCCTGAGACGTCGGATGGTGGACCAGAATCGCCTCGAAGCCGTACGGAAGTCATTCTCCATGGCCTCTCCGAACTCCTCCCACGCCCGAGTTTTTGCCTCAGCAACCACCCGAGCCGCATGCCGCTTGGACTGCCGGTATCTATCTGCTGCTTCCGGGGTCCCACAGGCCAAAAAGGCCCAATAGGACTCCTTTTTCAGCCTGACAGCATCCCTCACCGCCGGTGTCCACCACCGGGTTCTAGGGTTGCCACCACGACAGGCACCAACAACCTTGCGGCCACAACTCTGATAAGCTGCCTCGACAATAGAGGCGCGGAACATGGCCCACTCGGGCTCAATGTCCCCCGCCTCCCTCGGAACGTGTTCAAAGCTCTCCCGGAGGTGGGAGTTAAAGCTCCGTCTTACGGGAGACTCTGCCAGACGTTCCCAGCAGACCCTCACAATACGTTTGGGTCTGCCAGGTCTGACCGGCATCCTCCCCCACCATCGGAGCCAACTCACCACCAGGTAGTGGTCAGTTGACAGCTCCGCCCCTCTCTTCACCCGAGTGTCCAGGACATGCGGCCGCAGATCAGATGAGACGACAACAAAGTCGATCATCGAACTGCGACCTAAGGTGTCCTGGTGCCAAGAGCACACATGGACACCCTTATGCCTGAACATGGTGTTTGTTATGGACAATCCATGACGAGCACAGAAGTCCAACAACAGAACACCGCTCGGGTTCAGATCAGGGGGGCCGTTCCTCCCAACCACACCCCTCCAGGTCTCACTGTCATTGCCCACGTGAGCGTTGAAGTCCCCCAGCAGAACAAGGGAGTCCCCAGGAGGCGCACCCTCCAATACCCCCTCCAAGGACTCCAAAAAGGGTGGGTAATCTGCGCTGCCGTTTGGTGCATAGGCACAAACAACAGTCAGAGCCCGTCCCCCCACACGTAGGCGAAGGGAGGCTACCCTCTCGTTCACCGGGGTGAACCCCAACGTACAGGCACCAAGATGGGGGGCAACCAGTATGCCCACTCCTGCTCGGCGCCTCTCACCAGGGGCAACTCCAGAGTGGAAGAGTGTCCAACCCCTCTCAAGGAAACTGGTTCCAGAGCCAGAGCCATGCGTTGAGGTGAGTCCGACTATTTCTAGCCGGAACCTCTCAACCTCACACACTAGCTCAGGCTCCTTCCCCACCAGAGAGGTGACATTCCATGTCCCAATGGCCAGCTTCTGTAGCCGAGGATCAGACCGCCAGGGTCCCCGCCCTCGGCCACCACCCATTCCACAATGCACCCGACCCCTTTGGCCCCTCTCACAGGTGGTGAGCCCATGGGAAGGGGGACCCACGTCTCCTCTTCGGGCTGTGCCCGGCCGAGCTCCATGGGTAAAAGCCCGGCCACCAGGCGCTCGCCAACGTGCCCCTCCTCCGGGCCTGGCTCCAGAGTGGGGCCCCGGTGACCCGCGTCCGGGCGAGGGAACATTGTTTCCATTTATTTTTCTCATCATAAGGGGTCTTGTGGGCTGCGCTTCGTCTGGTCCCTCACCTAGGACCTGTCTGCCTTGGGTGACCCTACTAGGGGCATGAAGCCCCTGACAGCATAGCTCCTAGGATCATTGGGACACTCATACCCCTCCACCACGGTAAGGTGGCAGCCCAGGGAGGGAAAATAAAAGTGTTTTTCTTTCTAATTTTTTTCTATGCGGCCTGGTCCAAATTGACCCACGGCCCAGTACGGTCCACAGCCTGGTTGTTGGAGACCGCTGGACTACACCACTGGTTTCCAGCCAGCCCTCGGTGGAATTCCCAGAAACTGGAGCTTTACAAATGCAAAAGAGACCATCAGTCTAAACCAGTCTATCTCCACTGCATAACAAGCCAGGCATTAACCTATAACATTTAGAAGTGGGGTGCTACGTCTGTAGCATTTTAGCTAGCATGTCTGTATTGCACGCTGCTAGATTAGTGCTAAGTTAGTGCCAGCAGTTGTCGACAGGGGTAGGGGGTGTTTAGCATCCTGTAAAAATACACTAGAATACAGGAAATGGCCTCTACTTATTTAAAATTAAAAAAGTCGAAGTAAATGACTGTTACTCAGTGGTAGTAGTTGACTGTTACTCAGTGGTAGTAGTTGACTGTTTCTCAGTGGTAGTAGTTGACTGTTTCTCAGTGGTAGTAGTTGACTGTTACTCAGTGGTAGTAGTTGACTGTTACTCAGTGGTAGTAGTTGACTGTTACTCAGTGGTAGTAGTTGCCTGTTTCTCAGTGGTAGTAGTTGACTGTTACTCAGTGGTAGTAGTTGACTGTTACTCAGTGGTAGTAGTTGCCTGTTTCTCAGTGGTAGTAGTTGACTGTTACTCAGTGGTAGTAGTTGACTGTTACTCAGTGGTAGTAGTTGACTGTTTCTCAGTGGTAGTAGTTGACTGTTACTCAGTGGTAGTAGTTGACTGTTTCTCAGTGGTAGTAGTTGACTGTTACTCAGTGGTAGTAGTTGACTGTTACTCAGTGGTAGTAGTTGACTGTTACTCAGTGGTAGTAGTTGACTGTTACTCAGTGGTAGTAGTTGACTGTTACTCAGTGGTAGTAGTTGACTGTTACTCAGTGGTAGTAGTTGACTGTTACTCAGTGGTAGTAGTTGACTGTTTCTCAGTGGTAGTAGTTGACTGTTACTCAGTGGTAGTAGTTGACTGTTACTCAGTGGTAGTAGTTGACTGTTTCTCAGTGGTAGTAGTTGACTGTTACTCAGTGGTAGTAGTTGACTGTTACTCAGTGGTAGTAGTTGACTGTTTCTCAGTGGTAGTAGTTGACTGTTACTCAGTGGTAGTAGTTGACTGTTACTCAGTGGTAGTAGTTGACTGTTTCTCAGTGGTAGTAGTTGACTGTTACTCAGTGGTAGTAGTTGACTGTTTCTCAGTGGTAGTAGTTGACTGTTACTCAGTGGTAGTAGTTGACTGTTACTCAGTGGTAGTAGTTGACTGTTACTCAGTGGTAGTAGTTGACTGTTACTCAGTGGTAGTAGTTGACTGTTTCTCAGTGGTAGTAGTTGACTGTTACTCAGTGGTAGTAGTTGACTGTTACTCAGTGGTAGTAGTTGACTGTTACTCAGTGGTAGTAGTTGACTGTTACTCAGTGGTAGTAGTTGACTGTTTCTCAGTGGTAGTAGTTGACTGTTACTCAGTGGTAGTAGTTGACTGTTACTCAGTGGTAGTAGTTGACTGTTACTCAGTGGTAGTAGTTGACTGTTACTCAGTGGTAGTAGTTGACTGTTACTCAGTGGTAGTAGTTGACTGTTACTCAGTGGTAGTAGTTGACTGTTACTCAGTGGTAGTAGTTGCCTGTTTCTCAGTGGTAGTAGTTGACTGTTACTCAGTGGTAGTAGTTGACTGTTACTCAGTGGTAGTAGTTGACTGTTTCTCAGTGGTAGTAGTTGACTGTTACTCAGTGGTAGTAGTTGACTGTTACTCAGTGGTAGTAGTTGACTGTTTCTCAGTGGTAGTAGTTGACTGTTACTCAGTGGTAGTAGTTGACTGTTTCTCAGTGGTAGTAGTTGACTGTTACTCAGTGGTAGTAGTTGACTGTTACTCAGTGGTAGTAGTTGACTGTTTCTCAGTGGTAGTAGTTGACTGTTTCTCAGTGGTAGTAGTTGACTGTTACTCAGTGGTAGTAGTTGACTGTTTCTCAGTGGTAGTAGTTGACTGTTACTCAGTGGTAGTAGTTGACTGTTTCTCAGTGGTAGTAGTTGACTGTTACTCAGTGGTAGTAGTTGCCTGTTTCTCAGTGGTAGTAGTTGACTGTTACTCAGTGGTAGTAGTTGACTGTTACTCAGTGGTAGTAGTTGACTGTTACTCAGTGGTAGTAGTTGACTGTTACTCAGTGGTAGTAGTTGACTGTTACTCAGTGGTAGTAGTTGCCTGTTTCTCAGTGGTAGTAGTTGACTGTTACTCAGTGGTAGTAGTTGACTGTTACTCAGTGGTAGTAGTTGACTGTTACTCAGTGGTAGTAGTTGACTGTTTCTCAGTGGTAGTAGTTGACTGTTACTCAGTGGTAGTAGTTGACTGTTACTCAGTGGTAGTAGTTGACTGTTACTCAGTGGTAGTAGTTGACTGTTACTCAGTGGTAGTAGTTGACTGTTACTCAGTGGTAGTAGTTGCCTGTTTCTCAGTGGTAGT
>JBBPBX010022871.1:5706-41034 GCA_038048925.1 Garcialebias charrua | reverse complement strand
TGGATGTATGGATCATAATCAGAACCAGCTTTTTTGTCATTGCACAGAGCAAAACAAAATAACATTTCATTACAGCCCATCTGAAGAACCAAAAACAAACAGACACAGAATTGGGTAGACTACGTTTTCTTTTCTTTTTTTCATTTACCCTTTACTTGTACAGGTATTCTCATTGAGCCACGAGAACTCATTTTCAAGAGAGACCTGTTTAGGGAGCAGATGGTGGGGGTTAAGGGCCTTGCTCAGGGGCCCAGTGTGGGGTGAATGAGGGTGGAGGCAGGTGTGGGTGTTTCACCTTTTTCCATCCACATGTTTTGATGTTGTCTGTACTGGGGTTTGAACCGGCGATCTTCCGATCCCAGGCCCACCATCTCTAACCTCTGCGCCGCCACTCCCCATTAGCAGTGGTGGGCACCGCTAATTAAAAAATTAGTTCCACAATTTCTAAAACGCTTATTAATTTTTTTAGGTCCACAATTTCAAAAGCACAAATGTCTTATGAAAATTAGGGGAAGCTAATCTAATCCGCTATTTATATATTTCTATATTATATATATATATATATATATATATATATTTATATATAGCCGGCAGCGTTATCAATATTTGCACTACACTGCCAACTGAAAAGTAACAAAAATGATCCTAAAAGGATGAAATTACAAAAATCAAAGGATTTATTTAATACTTTACGTACATATATTCTATTCGGCCACGAAATTAACAAAAAATAGAATGATCTTTTAATCCCTAAAACCACGTTTAAATCTCAAATACACGGGTGTGTCGCCACCGCATTTATACATAGTAACCCAAATACATGAAACTAACGACTCGCCGTCGAATGGTCGACACAAAACGCACAATAAAATCATCCGGCCACGTTAATTTGGCTTGAAACAGCGGGGTTCTCTACGGATTTATCCATTAGTAACCCAAAACAACCAGCTGGACACAGAGTTCAGCGTCTATAGGTAGTCAACAGATTTAATGAAAAGTAACTAAAATACATAAAAATAACGACTCGCCGTCGAATGGTCGACACAAAACGCACAATAAAATCATCCGGCCACGTTAATTTGGCTTGAAACAGCGGGGTTCTCTACGGATTTATCCATTAGTAACCCAAAACAACCAGCTGGACACAGAGTTCAGCGTCTATAGGTAGTCAACAGATTTAATGAAAAGTAACTAAAATACATAAAAATAATGACTCACCGTCAAATGGTGGACACAAAACACACAATAAAATCATCCGGCCACGTTAATTTGGCTTGAAACAGCGGGGTTGTCTGCGGATTTATCCAAGTACCCAGCACAACCAGCTAGCCACAGAACTAGCCCTCGAGTTCACGACTGACCCGGAAGATGTCAAGATGGAATAGTCCATTTTTAGTAGGGGGATAAAGAAATCGACCGTTTTTTTATTGCGTATTTAATGATCGTTTTCATCGTAACTATAATTATTTTTATGTTAAATGTACATTAACAAGCAGGATCAATGTTAGTGATGTAGGTGACTGCACGGGGCGAGGCGGGGCCGGGGCCACTGCTGAAATGGGACCCCCAGGCATTTACCTACATGGTAGAGCCGAGTCTGTTCTCAGCTCTGCCCCCCTCCCCCTCACACCCTTTCCTCCTCTCTGCTGTTTACGGTGGGGAAAAAGGTAAAACAAGCAGCATAAGAGCTTGTAAATAAGTTTATTGGTTTTTACTGATAGATAATTAGTTATTAGCGGTACTGCATTTTAAATAAAAATAGCACAAATCCGCTTATGAATTATAAAAGTTAGTCAATTCACAAAAACGCTGACAAAAAGTTTAGGTCCACTGTAAGCGGATTAGCGCTTTAGCGCTACCTAGCGTTCATACGTCCACCACTGCCCATTAGATTATAAAAAGGGGAACACAAAGGAAGATGGGGCAAAAAAATCAATTTTTGCAGGACACAGTGTGAGGCTGCAAAAAAAACTGCACGTAAAAAACAACATAAATAGACATAGACATATGCAGTGGTGTGGGTGGTGGTCTCAGTACAAGTCGCCAGATGAGTGGCACAGCCATTTGTGCCCTCGCATCTCATAGGGTACTGCACCAGGGGAGGGGCAATGAGAGAGGCCACTGAAGGCATAAGTTTGAGGAGCCAGAGACCCCCTAGCTATAATCCTGATAAGAGGAGGTGCGTTTATCTGCTGACTCAGTTGAGCTCTGACACAGGTCCTCATCCTTTTGCATAACATTCAGGAGAAATTAAGATGGTCAGCCATCATTAATTTCGTGGCCGAATAGAATATATGTACGTAAAGTATTAAATAAATCCTTTGATTTTTGTAATTTCATCCTTTTAGGATCATTTTTGTTACTTTTCAGTTGGCAGTGTAGTGCAAATATATATATATATATATATATATATATATATATATATATATATATATATATATTTATATATAGCCGGCAGCGTTATGCAATATTTGCACTACACTGCCAACTGAAAAGTAACAAAAATGATCCTAAAAGGATGAAATTACAAAAATCAAAGGATTTATTTAATACTTTACGTACATATATTCTATTCGGCCACGAAATTAACAAAAAATAGAATGATCTTTTAATCCCTAAAACCACTTTTAAATCTCAAATACACGGGTGTGTCGCCACCGCATTTATACATAAAAGTAACCCAAATACATAAAACTAACGACTCACCGTCGAATGGTCGACACAAAACACACAATAAAATCCTCCGGCCACGTTAATTTGGCTTGAAACAGCGGGGTTCTCTGCGGATTTATCCATTAGTAACCCAGCACAACCAACCAGCTGGACACAGAGTTAGCGTCTATAGGTAGTCAACAGATTTAATGAAAAGTAACTAAAATACATAAAAATAACGACTCACCGTCGAATGGTCGACACAAAACACACAATAAAATCCTCCGGCCACGTTAATTTGGCTTGAAACAGCGGGGTTCTCTGCGGATTTATCCATTAGTAACCCAGCAACCAACCAGCTGGACACAGAGTTAGCGTCTATAGGTAGTCAACAGATTTAATGAAAAGTAACTAAAATACATAAAAATATTGACTCACCGTCGAATGGTCGACACAAAACACTCAATAAAATCCTCTGGCCACGTTTATTTGGCTTGAAACAGCGGGGTTCTCTGCGGATTTATCCAAGTACCCAGCAGCACAAACAGCTAGCCACAGAATTAGCCCCTGAGTTCACCTCTGACCCGGAAGATGTCAAGATGGAATAGTCCATTTTTAGTAGGGGGATAAAGAAATCGACCGTTTTTTTATTGCGTATTTAATTATCGTTTTCATCGTAACTATAATTATTTTTATGTTAAATGTACATTAACAAGCAGGATCAATGTTAGGGATGTAGGTGACTGGCCGGGGCGCGGCGGGGCCGGGGCCCCATGCTGATTGGATCCCCAGGCAACGGCATCATTTGCTACATGGTAGATCCGAGTCTGTTCTCCGCTCTGCTCCCTCCCCCCTCCAACCCTCCTCCTCTCTGCTCTTTACGGTGGGGAAAAAGGTAAAACAAGTTGTAAATAAGTTTATTGGTTTTTACTGATAGATAATTAGTTATTAGCGGTACTGCATTTTAAATAAAAATAGCACAAATCCGCTTATGAATTATAAAAGTTAGTCAATTCACAAAAACGCTGACAAAAAGTTTAGGTCCACTGTAAGCGGATTAGCGCTTTAGCGCTACCTAGCGTTCATGCGCCCACCACTGCTTCCCACCATCCATGAACACCGCCAGAAAGTTCCATAGCCCTGATAAAAGATATCACGTCTATCAGTCAGTTCTCTAATACAGGTCCACAGATAGTTCACAGAGCATAATCTGAGTGTTGCAAACATGGCACATTCTTCATAATTTGTTGATAATCCAGGTGACCACCAACTCCAAAAAGCAGAAAACTGTTATCATAAATCCAATCATATAGAATCTCCAGGAATAGTGTTCTGTCAAGGTAAGAGGGCTCTCCTTCACCCTGTCTTCTTGTTGAACATTAGATCAATTACGTTGAGAGATCAGCTGACCAATCCACAGTTTGTAATTTGGAAGATATGCTAAAAGGATGGATGGATGGATGGATGGATGGACGGACGGACAGATGGACGGATGGATGGATGATGGCTGGATGGATGGATGGAGAACTGTGGTTCACCAGACACTGCAAACATGTTATTTTCAGATTCATAGCTTAGATCTAACCAGGTCAATGTCAAGACCTTTACAACAGCATCTGTTTGACACATATTGGTGACACAATCTTGTTAATTAACACATTAGATTAAAACTAAATGCTTGTAGGACTCTCAGAAAGGAAAAGCAGCATTATTTAAAGGTTCCTACAGTATATAGGCAAAGCAGTAGTGTTCCTGCAGCTAGCGCTGGAAGCAGCAGCTTCTCATGAGGCAGCTAAACAACAGCAAATCAGATCCACAGTTCCTGTTACATTAAACAGTTTATTAAAATGGTGCATTGCATTTATCAGACAACATATCAATAGGTGCATCTCAATACAATAAGTAGCATTAAGCTTATCTGGTTATATGTGTAACTCAATGGTTATATAGTAATTCAATTAATACAAACATGAAATAATAAAGACGTGCCTACACACGACTACTGATCCAGAGTTTAACCAGAGAAGACCACAACAAAATGTCCTTCAGGACATTCCATTTTAAAACCCAAGTTAGAAACTGTTTTCTTTAAATGTGGTGCCAGAGGGTCCAGATCAACAGGGCAAGGTTCACAGGATCCACTAGGATCAAACACCATCACTTCTGTTTTCCTTTCATTAAACATTTAAAAACCTTAAAGACATCCAGGCTTTGAATCTCTTCAAGACACAACATAAGTGCTCCAAATTCATTCAACCTTTATTTATACAGGCTAGCCTTGTTGAGCCACGGGGACTCATTTACAAGAGGGACCTGTTTCACTCACACCCAGGGTCAATTTAGAGTTACCAATCAGCCTAACATGCATGTTTTTGGACTGTGGGAGAAAACCCACGCATGTACGGAGAGAACATGCAAACTCCACCCAGAAAGGCCCCCGGACCGGTATTTGAACCGGGGACCTGCTCGCTGAGAGGCAGCAGCTCTACCAGTTGTGCCACCGTGCTGCCAAATGAGGGGCATCTGTCTTTTTTAGTGGCATATAGATCTGACTGTTGTCCACATGGCATTGAACAAAGATCCCATGCATTCTGAGGATTGATCCCAAAGGAAACAGATAAGTCAAAGTCAAAGTCAACTTTATTGTCAAAACTGCAATATGTAGAGGACATACACAGGATTGAAATAGCATTTTTCTCTGTCCCTCGGTGCAACAGTAAACATTTAAACACTAAAACACTAAAATATTTAATAAACATAAGCATAAAATGAAATTATAAAAGTGTAATACTGTCCTGAGTTTCTGCATAGTAGTTTTTGCATGGTAGTAGTATGAAAGTATGAAAAGTTACACCAACACTAAAACACTAAACATTTAATAAACATAAGCATAAAATGAAATAAAAAAAGTGTAATACTGTCCTGAGTTTTTTGCATAGTAGTATAAAAGTGTAAAAAGTATATCTATAAAATAAAATGAAAGTTCTGGCATTGACATTTGTAATAGAGTGACAAAGCAGCATATGAAGTTTATGTACACAGTATATGTATGAGGTAGTTGATATTGGTATAGAGGTAAAGTGGCATATGCAATAAGGCTAGTAAAATATATATATATATATATATATATATATATATAATATTATATACAAGCCCAAAACCAGAAAAGTTGGCACGTTGTGCAAATCGCAAATAAAAACAGAATACAATGACTTGCAAATCTTTTTCAACCCATATTCAACTGAATAGAATGCAAAGACAATATATTTAATGTTCGAACGGAGAAACTTTATTTTGTTTTGCAAATAACCATTAACTTAGAATTCAATGGCAGCAACACATTGCAAAAAAGTTGGCACAGGGACATATTTACCACTGTGTTACATCGCCTTTCCTTTTAACAACACTCAGTAAACGTTTGGGAACTGAGGAGACCAATTTTTGAAGCTTTTCAGGTGGAATTCTTCCCCATTCTTGCTTGATGTACAGCTTAAGTTGTTCAACAGTCCGGGGTCTCCGTTGTCGTATTTTACGTTTCATAATGCGCCACACATTTTCAATGGGGGACAGGTCTGGACTGCAGGCAGGCCAGGGGAGGACCCGCACTCTTTTGCTACGAAGCCACGCTGTTGTAACACGTGCAGAATGTGGCTTGGCATTGTCTTGCTGAAATAAGCTGGGGCGTCCATGAAAAAGACGTCGCTTGGATGGCAGCATATGTTGCTCCAAAACCTGTATGTACCTTTCAGCATTAATGGTGCCTTCACAGATGTGTAAGTTACCCATGCCTTGGGCACTAATGCACCCCCATACCATCACAGATGCTGGCTTTTGAACTTTGCGCCTATAACAGTCCTGATGGTTCTTTTCCTCTTTGGTCCGTAAGACACGACGTCCACAGTTTCCAAAGACAATTTGAAATGTGCATAGGCGTAATTTACACGGGGGTTAGGGGGGTTTTGACCCCCCCAATAATTTGATCCGGTCATTTAACCCCCCCAATAAAATGAAATCATTTCGTCATTATACATATCTTACATCAATAATTGATTTTCTTTATTCATTCAAATTTTTTAGTAAAATTGCTGCATGTTTTTAACAAACTCCCTGAGGACTGACCCCCTCCCATGCAAATAATTTGGTATCACCCATCTCACCGGCTACAGGAAGTCACGTGAGTCACGGAGCTGCTCATGAAGTTGCCCAGAAGTTTCTACATGCATGTGTTCGAAAAAGGCCTCCTTTGGTCGGACTGACTCTGTCGCTGCCCGCCCCTTGCTATGGATGTAGCTGCTATTAGCTGTGAGGTTCGCTGTTTTTGTTTGCAAGATACCACTCATAAACCACACCGCGGATTTTTAAATCAAGCTGATTTCACATTTGGTTCAGCTCAGGAGCCCATCTGCTGTAGTGAGGTAAGAAATATATTTTTTAAGCGTTTATTTAACTAAATTTAAAGAAACAAAGCTCCGGTTTGACCCGCCTGGCGCCTGCATAAAATTCAGCGAACTTTTTTTTTTTTAAATCCAGCTGATTTGAACATTTCGTCAAACTCAGGAGTACGTCTACTATCACCCATAAGTCAGCGAAGAAATACTGTATATTTTTAAGCGTTTATTTAGCTAAATTTAAAGAAAGAAAGCGTCCGGTTTGACCCGCCTGGCGCCTGCATAAAAATCAGCGAACTTTTTTTTTTAAATCCAGCCGATTTGAACATTTAGTTAAACTCAAGAACACGTCTTCTATAAAGTCAGCTTAGTAATATATTTTTTCTCGCAAAGAAATAATTGTTTTTACCGTGTTTCTTTGTGAAGTTCTTCGTACTAGCTGGGTCCTGTCGCCGCCATCTTGATCAGGACAAAGCTGACGCGTCGCGTGGAGATGACGCGTATACAGCAAGAGAAATTGAATATGATGTCCCATTAAGTAAAGCAGAAATAAAAATAATTGTTAAAGATAAAATAAATGATATGTGGCAGGAGAGGTGGGATTTAGAGGAAAGAGGAAGACATTTACATAACATACAGAAGGAGGTACTCCTAAGTGACGATAGTAGTTTAATGTCTAGGAGAGAGGAAGTATGGATTAAGTTGAGGATTAATAATAATAATAATAATAATAAATTCAATTTATACCGCACTTTTCATTAATAAAAATCTCAAAGTGCTTGGGCACACTACATTAAATAGTGGTCTAAAGATAATAGGAAAACATCCATCAGGTGACTGCTCTAATTGTGGGGTACTGGAAGGAGTGGAACATGTGTTGATTTATTGTAAGAAATATAATAAAGAGAGGAAGGCACTGGAAAGGGTAATGGGGAGTTCGGTGACAATGGTTACTTTATTGAAGAAAAATCAGTCACAGGTTATAACTAAAGCATTTGTTAAATATTTGAAAGTTACAAAATTAGCTGAAAGGATTTAATTTTATTTTAATTAATTAATTAATTAATTTATTTATTTATTTTTTGTTGAAAGTAGACTCTTGAATTACATCTCCGTCCAGTTGATGGCGGTAATGCACTGAGTTTGTAAACTGCCAGTAAACACCATCGAAGAAGAAGAAGAAGAGATGACGCGTATTAAACACTGAAGCGTATAGTGTACAATTTTTTCGTGTTTATTGTTAATCACAACCCCCCCAATGTTAGACCTAAAGTTACGCCCCTGCAAATGTGGACTCATCAGACCACAGAACACTTTTCCACTTTGCATCAGTCCATCTCAGATGTGCTCGGGCCCAGCAAAGCCGGCGGCGTTTCTGGATCTTGTTGATGAATGGCTTTTGCTTTGCATAGTAGAGCTTTAACTTGCACTTACAGATGTAGCGACGAACTGTAGTTACTGACAGTGGTTTTCTGAAGTATTCCTGAGCCCATGTGGTGATATCTTTTACACACTGATGTCGGTTTTTGATGCAGTACCGCCTGAGGGATCGAAGGTCACGGGCATTCAATGTTGGTTTTCGGCCTTGCCCCTTACGTGTAGTGATTTCTCCAGATTCTCTGAACCTTTTGATGATATTACGGACCGTAGATGGTGAAATTCCTAAATTCCTTGCAATAGCTCGTTGAGAAAAGTTGTTCTTGAACTGTTCGACAATTTGCCCACGCATTTGTTCACAGAGTGGTGACCCTCGCCCCATCCTTCTATGTGGATGACTGAGCATGTCAAGGAAGCTGCTTTTATACCCAATCATGGCACCCACCTGTTCCCAATTTGCATGTTCACCTGTGGGATATTCCAAATAAGTGTTTGATGAGCATTCCTCAAATTTCTCTGTCTTCTTTGTCACTTGTGCCAGCTTTTTTGAAACATGTTGCAGGCATCAAATTCCAAATGAGCTAATAATTGCAAAAAATAACAAAGTTTACCAGTTCGAACGTTAAGTATGTGGTCTTTGCAGTGTGTTCAATTGAATATAGGTTGAAAAAGATTTGCAAGTCATTGTATTCTGTTTTTATTTGCGATTTCCACAACGTGCCAACTTTTCTGGTTTTGGGCTTGTATATATATATATATATATATATATAGATAGATATGTATAAATAAACGCACACACAGCATACATATATAGGTGCGTGTGTTTATTTGCCAGTTATGAACGAAAATATTAGTATCATTTAATCACTGACTACATAAAATCATAACACTAAAAGCTGTCTCTTAAATCATACCTGGTGTTCTCGATCCTCTGGAGGATACTGTGACTTTTTTCAGGTGGTTTCTCGTAGCCCAGCCACAAAGAAGGATGCGGGTTTTTCTTATCGGAGCCTGTTCAACACACACTAGTTGCAGCCACAAATTCAGCTTCGTCTGATTATTCATACAGCCACGAACAGTGCAACAGGTACCAGAGCTCCACAAGACATCTTCGTGACAATATTAGCTCAAAATAACAGAAAACAGAACTTTAACAGAACTTCTACGATGCGCGCAGATTAGCAAGCAAACAACGAGGAGCCAATGCAAAAATTCTACTTCCGGGGTCAAACGGAAGTACGACACATTATCGCTTCTACAGTGACACCCTCAGGAATAAGGTGGATATGTAACAAAATCTATTTTCTCTCTGAAACAAGAAAATAAAGTTTCAAAGCAGCACATGCCCTGTGTCTTGACAAAAAAAAAAAACATAGCACCTTTTTATGAAAACAGTGTCAATAAAGGGAGAGGGTTGTCACCCCTCCTCCCTCACACACCCATTGTCAGGCAAGACAATGAGCCTCAGCAGGATAGACAGACTCTCTGGCTGCCGCTGGCGGACAGGTCAGTTTGTCAAAGGGAGAGCGGGTGGGGGCCACTGCCCCCCTCCTGCACCCACGACACACACACAAATGAGAATACACATGCCTCACAGGCTGGGTGCACACGTGGGTGCCTGGGAGGCGTGCAAACCCAGTACGTGGGTCATGGCCACCATAAGCCAGGGCCTCCGACTGCAGTTCATCAGGCGGCCACTCCCTTTCACGGGGGTGCTGGTGTCCACCAGAAGCCCAGACCGTGCCCACGTTCTGAGGGACGAAGTTTCCACAATGTTACAGAAAGGGGTAATAAATGTTCTCAGCTCACGATGTGAACAAAGGCCACTACAGCAAGTATTTCTTAGTGCCCAAACGGGACAAAGGCTTGTGGCCTATCCTGGATCTCAGGATTCTGAACAAAAGGATAAAAACATTCAAATTCAGGATGGTCACGCTGCGACAAGTAATTCACTCAGTAAGACCGAGAGATTACTTCTGCACGGTCGACTTCAAAGACGCCTTTTTCCACGTGAACACCCTACCTCGGCACAGAAAATATCTCTGTTTCGCCTTCGAAGGAAAATCATTCGAGTTCCTGGCACTCTCTTTCGGACTAAAAACCGCCCCCAGATCCTTCACGAAATGCCTGGATGCGGCCTTGACCCCACTGAGGGGTCAAGGGGTCAGAGTTCTGAATTATTTAGACGATCTGATTATCCTTGGGCGCGACAGGGCCCAAGCGCAGCAGCACTCACAGAAGGTGATGTTTTACCTGGAGGCTCTGGGTTTTGTCATAAACATGGAAAAAAGCAATCTGGCCCCAGCTCAGATTACCATATTTTTGGGTGTACATGTCAACTCCATTCTGTACAGAGCAAGGCTCTCAGAGGCTCGGGTTTCATCCCTACACCCCTGCCTGGCACATTTTCAGCTGGGTAGGACGGTCTCCCTCAAACTGTGCCAGCATCTCCTGGGCCTCCTGGCGGCAGCCATTCCCTACATGCCTCAGGCCTTGTTCAAAATGCGCCCTCTGCAGATATGGCTAAACAAACAAATGTATCCTGCCCCTCCCAGAGGGACAAGGGGGATACTGATCAACACAGAGTGCATGAAAGCTCTGGAGCCCTGGAGGGCACCCTCAGTGTTCAGGACAGGTGTCACACTGGGACGGGTACTGTCTCGTGTACTGGTCACCACAGATGCTTCGAAGACTGGGTGGGGAGGCCTCTGCAGAAACTAGTATGCCCAAGGGCTCTGGAAACAGCAGGAGCCAAAGCTCCACATAAATTTCCTAGAACTGAATGCAGTGTTTTTTGTTTTAACTTGTTAAAAATAAAATAATAATCTTATGTTTGTCTATTGTTGATTGTTCAAGGAAAATCTACTGTTGCTGTGTTCATCATTCTTTAGTTTGTAGCCAGGTCTCTCTTGTAAATGAGTCCTCGGGGCTCAATGAGATTATCCTGCCTAAATAAAGGTTGGATGAAAACTAGCTAGTTTTAATAAATTATTTACAATATTAGTTTATCTACTGGTAAGCATATGTGTCCAGACATATAGTCAAAATGTTTTTTTCAAAGTGGTCAACAATTTTTTGTTTTTTTATTTGTGCATTTTCCTCCTTTTAACATCAGTGTTTGCATACAGTAGAACAGTTTGGAGCTGACCTTGAGTTTAAACCTTTTTGTAAAGTTTATTTTCACAGTCCTCGTACTTTAACAACAACAAAAAAAGTTTTATTGCCTTACCTGCTCCATCTGCGATCTTCCCATCATGACTGAAGGCATTTGTCCCAGCACCCCTGGCAGCCTCCGGTGGCCCAGTAACCATGTGCCGGGCATGGCCATCTGCGACAGGACGGGGCTGCTGGGCACTGCAAGGCTCGTTTGGGCCTCCTGCTGCTCCGAGGAGTGATTCTCAGATTCAGCAGCAGCGCAAGCCCCCAGCATGTTCTCGTGATGAGCGTCTGTCTGAGGCTTGCATCCTCCAGAGCTGCTGGCTTGCTCTAGCTCCAGCATCACCCACTCCTGAGAGTTTGTTTCCTGAGGTACAGGGCTGAAGTTTACAGCCACAAAGCCGCTGCTCGCTGCGCCATCTTCTGGGTCGGGAGTTGCCGTGCCGGATTGCTCCTCGTTGCAAGATGCCATCTACTGTCCATGCCCCTTCTCAGGTATGGGTTTCTCCTCAACATGACAAAGGACAGGACGCTGTTTGCCTAGACTAAAAAAAAATAGATTCAAACATGGGTTTGCTCTGTTTTAGATTTTGTTTTGGATTATTGTATTTGTACAGGGCACTTACTAGGCCTTAAGGAAGCGTTCGATGGTGGGCTTTGGTTCAGGAGCGATCTGCTTTTCAAACGCCAAACTATGTGCAGGATGGCTGGCCTGCCCAAGTGGATGACAGGGTGCTTCCCTACTACCGTTTCCGCAACGAACTCTCCTGCTGGGGGGCAGTGTGCCTTGCTCGTGGTCACCGTGTTATTCTTTTGTTTTGCTTAGTTTACATGCAGTTTACATGCCAATCCACTAGGGGCACTGTCATGCCAGTAGCGCATGTTTTACTCTCTTCTTCAGTGGTGTCTGTGACTCTGTTGGAGGGAAGCATGGTGGAATAAAGTTCTGTTCGATCCAATATAAGAAGTTATTTTTATTGACTAACATTGGTAGCAGAGGATGGCTTCTAACTACAGAGTTCCACCAACGTTTGAAGAAGGAAAGCCTTATGAAAGTTGGAAGAATGAAGTCAACATTTGGACGAGAGTTACAGATTTGGAGAAGAAAAAGCAAGCGCTTGCAGTCGCCCTGGCACTGTCTGGAAGGGCGCGAGACACGGCGATGGAAATTCCGGTAGACGATTTAAATAAAGACACTGGAATGACTACATTGTTAGCTAAGCTAGATGATTTGTTCCTGAAAGAGGAAAAGGACAGGATCTATGAAGCGTACTCAGACTTTGACCGAGTCATTAAAGAAGCTAACATGTCGATGGCGGACTATATTATTGATTTTGAGCAGCGTTACTCGCGCATGAAAAAATACAACATGGAGCTGCCCGACGCGGTTTTAGCTTTTAAGCTTTTGGACACCGCGTGTTTGGATATTACAGACAGACAGTTAGCTCTAACAGCATGTTCAGATATAACTTTTGCTGCAATGAAATCTGCTTTGAAGAGAATATTTGGCGAAAAGAAAAGGAGTATGACAGCAGAAAATATTAAACAGGAGTCCGTGTTTGCTACAGAGCAACGGTGGCAAAAAGGCAAGTCATGGCGGCAAAATACACGTCATAAAACTCCACAGCCCAGCGTTCCACAGCCCGGTACAAACCCGCTGGATAAATACGGATGACGATCAAAATGTGCAGTGTGCCAAAGTACTTTTCACTGGGTTAAAGACTGTCCACACAAAGCTGAGAGTGTTAAAATAATTGATGATACAACAGATGTGGAAGAGTGCAACATAACTCTGTACACCAAAGAATCACCAACAGATGCAGAAATATTCATGACAGAATGGTTTGGCTCAGCAATAATAGACACTGCTTGTACTAGGACAGTTTGTGGACAAAAGTGGCTGGACAACTACAGTACTGTGTTACAAAAGAAAAGCATGAAGATGATGAAAGAGACAGAAACACAAAGTCACAGGCCCTTTAAGTTTGGAGATGGAAGAGTCGTGCACTCCATCAAAAAGGTACGGATACCTGCTAAGATTGGCAACAAAAGGTGTAATATAGAAACTGAAGTGGTACCTGCTGACATTCCACTACTTCTGAGTAAAACATCATTAAAAAGGGCTGGGACCGTTTTGGACATGGAAAGGGACAGTGCAATGATGTTCAACCAACCTGTCAAACTGGACTTTACTAGCTCTGGTCATTACTGTGTGAACATTGTGGACAGTGAAAATAAAAATCCTACTCACTCTGATGAGCTATTGGCTGCTACTGAGGAAGAAATACTGACTACAACCGACAATATGAACACAAGTGAAAAGATAAAAGTTTTGGAGAAACTTCATAAACAGTTTGGGCACGCCTCTGTTGATAAAATACAAAGACTTCTGACTAGTTCTGGTAATAAGGACATAGAGTGCAACAGTCTGATGAAAAAGGTTGTGAACCAGTGTGAAGTGTGTCAGAAATATTGTAAGACCAAACCAAAACCTGCTGTTGGTTTACCGTTGGCGTCTGCATATAATGAAACGGTTGCTGTAGACCTGCATGAGCTTAAACATGGGGTGTGGTACCTACATATTATTGACCAGTTCACCCGCTTCAGTGCTGGTAGTGTCTTAACCACCAAGAGGTCTTCTGAAATAGTCAAACGTTTTATCCATGATTGGATCAGTGTGCATGGCCCACCACAAAAGTTATTCAGTGACAATGGTGGTGAGTTTAATAATGAGGAAGTGAGAGACATGGCTGAAAACTTTAATATTGAAGTCAAAACCACACCTGCTTACAGCCCGTGGAGTAATGGACTGCTAGCGTCATAATCAACTGAGATCCTAATGAAGGTCAAAGCAAGTACTGGATGTGACTGGAGCACTGCCATGGACTGGGCTCTGATGGCAAAGAACTCTATGCAAAGTGTTCATGGATTTAGCCCATATCAGCTGGTGTTCGGGCAGAATCCCAACCTACCCTCTGTGTTAATAGACAAAGCCCCAGCTCTAGAGGGCACCACTAAGAGTGAATGGGTTGCCAAACACATTTCAGCCTTGCATGCTGCAAGAAAAGCTTTTACAGAAGCAGAATGTTCAGAAAGGATACGCAGAGCACTGAAGAAACAACTACGGCCTACAGATGAGCGATACGAAACTGGAGACAAAGTCTTTTACAAACAAATGAACTGTCCAGAATGGAAAGGACCAGGAGTGGTCATTGGTCAAGATGGTGCAGTCGTTTTTGTTAGACATGGAGGCACCTGTGTCAGAGTGCACCAACTCAGATTAAGGAAAGTTACTCAGGAGCATGAAGAACCTCCGCTTACCTGCACTGAAGATAACAATCAAGGACAACATACAGTGGACATTGATGAAGAGGAAGTAGGAGACACTAATGCAGTGTATCCAGAGAATGATCCTTTGCCTGCTCCTGAAAACGCAGAGGCCGAGAGACAACACACTGGGAACACCATCATAAAGACAGGTCAAATTGTGACATTCAGAAATACAGAAGGTGTCTCACAAAAAGCAGAAGTGTTGGGACGTGCAGGCAAAGCAACTGGGAAATACAAGAACTGGTATAACTTGGAGCTGCTTGAGCCTGCAGAAGTAGCTGGCAACAGTGAATCAGCTGATCTGTCACAGTTGGAGGATCTTCATGTCCAGGCAAATATTCATGATACGGATACACACGAGGATGTTTTTGTGATTAAGGACACGTCATTTGATGAAGCAAAGGAAAATGAAATAAACAGCTGGAAACAAAACCAAGTGTTTGAAGAAACTGAGGACAAAAGTGTATCTCCACTCGTTGGGTGTGCACTCTGAAAGAGAGTGAAAATGGATTAGTACCAAAAGCAAGGCTTGTTGCACGAGGATTTGAGGAGCTACAAGTTTCTGATCTACAAAAGGACTCGCCAACCTGTGCTTCAGAGTCACTGAGACTCCTGGTGGCAGTTGTATGTCAAAAACAATGGGAACTTCACTCAATGGACATTAAATCTGCCTTCTTACAAGGAATGGAACTGTCCAGAGACATTTTCATCAAACCTCCCCCAGAGGCCAATAGCACAGGCATGCTTTGGAAACTGAAAAAATGTGTGTATGGTTTAGCTGATGCATCACTGTATTGGTATAACAGGGTAAAAAACATCATGTTTGAAGCAGGCGGCATCGTGTCTAAGGTCGACCCTGCAGTTTTCTACTGGCTGGATGAGAGCAAGAATGTAACAGGTGTACTTGCTTGTCATGTTGATGATTTTATATGGGGTGGATCACGCATGTTTTCAGAGTCAGTCATACCTCACCTCAGGTCAAAGTTTAACGTCGGTCGTGAAGCACATAATAGCTTTTCCTATGTGGGTGTGGATCTTGTTACTGAGGGTAAGAAGGTACACATGCACCAAGACACATACATTCAGCACCTGCAGCCCATACACCTCTCACCCTCACGAGCAGCAGAGTCGGCTTCGCCCCTCACTGAAAAGGAGAGAGAGCAGCTCAGATCCAAGATAGGCCAACTGTGGGTGGCGAGACAGCAGGCCTGATGTCATGTTTGATGCTAGTAATTTAGCATCTAGTCTCAAACAGGCTACAGTACAGACCATCAGTGAAGCAAACAGGGTTGTGTGTAAGCTCAAGGCCAAGTCAGTTGAACTGAGTTTTCAACACCTTGGAGAAAACAGTAACTTAAAGATGGTTACATTCACAGATGCATCTTTTGGAAATCTTTCAGATGGGGGCACTCAGGGTGGGCATCTCATTGTTTTAATGGGTGACAATGGGCGGTTCTCTCCCATTTCATGGCAATCAAAGAGAATTAAGAGAATTGTCAGAAGCACACTTGCAGGTGAAACACTAGCTATGTCTGAGGGGATTGATAATGCCATTTTTCTTTCCACACTGTTTTCTGAACTCAATGCTGGTAGTACTGCTTGTCCTCCACCCATAGTCTGTGTCACTGATAATTTCTCTCTTGTTGATGCACTTAAGTCAACTAAGTTTGTTGCAGAGAAAAGGCTACGCTTGGAAATCAGTTCAATTAAAGAACTGATTCAAACTATGAAAGTTCATCAAGTGTTGTGGTCTCAAACAAAAGACCAGCTCGCAGACTGTTTGACTAAAAAAGGAGCTTCTTCAACCTCACTTCTTAAGGCTCTTTATGAAGGACGTTGGAGTGTTCAGTAAAATAGTTCAAGAGTTGTTTCATACTTGTTCACGTTAAAAACAATTGTTCAAAAGAAAATAATCCTTAATGGCTGTGCACTACCATGAGTCTTATACAAGTGTTCTTTATTTTATTTTTTATTTTTTTTCTTTAAGAAAAGTGGGAGATTGTTATTCTTTTGTTTTGCTTAGTTTACATGCAGTTTACATGCCAATCCACTAGGGGCACTGTCATGCCAGTAGCGCATGTTTTACTCTCTTCTTCGGTGGTGTCTGTGACTCTGTTGGAGAGAAGCATGGTGGAATAAAGTTCTGTTCGATCCAATATAAGAAGTTATTTTTATTGACTAACAACCGGGCAGTCATTCCAGAAACCCTCAGGACCAGGGTACTGCATATGGCGCACGAGGGGCGCCTGGGGGTGGACAAGGAGAAGCAGCGCTGCCGTGATACAGGGTGGTGGCCCGGTATAGACTCTGATGTTGACGAGCTGGTGCGTAACTGCGCTTGCTGCCTTTTGAGTGGGAAAACTGGCCAGCCTGCCACAGCCCCTCTCACCCCGACCCCTTGGCCACCTTCACCTTGGGAACATATTCAGGTCGACATCTGTGGGGAACTTCATGGGGCACCTGCTCACGCCCGCTACCTGCTGGTGGTTCATGATCTTCACTCGAAGTGGCCTGAGGTTTGCCAACTGAGCTCCATCACTGCACACACCATCATAGACTGCCTGGACAACCTGTTTGGACGTTGGGGCCTCACCAGTGTTGTTAAAACGGATAATGGGGCCCAGTTCACCTCAGCAGAGTTCCTCACACTACGCTCCATCAGGCACATCAGGACAGCAGCGTATCACCCAGAGAGCAATGGTGGTGTGGAACGACTCAATGAAACTCTCAAAAATGGACTCAGAGCCTGTCTGGAGGAGGGGAGAACCTTCAGCGAAGCTCTCAACCAAACCCTCTTGACCATCCGGGCATCCAAGCATTCCACCACAGGAGTTTCACCGGCGATGTTAATGATCGGGCGCGAACTGAAGCAACCCCTGGACTGTCTGAGAGCTGAGCCAGCTCCTGCACGCGGGAGCCCAGAGCTCCAGAAAGCCAGAGCTCAGGTGAAGGGTTCGCAGGCCCGGATGAAAGAGAGGTTTGATGCCACGCACCGAGTGCAGACCCCCTCACTGGCTGCAGGGGATTGGGTCAGGATCAAACGGCTTCATCGGAGAAATAAACTGAAATCATTCTGGTCAGAGCCACTGCGGGTGGTTAAGCAATTGGGGCCGGCCACATACAGATTGGACAATGGGGGTCGTTGGCACGCAAATCGTCTGCACAGGGTCATCGCCCCACCAGCATCTGCACCACCAGCATCTGCCCCACCAGCATCTGCACCACCAGCATCTGTATCTCCGCTGGCCCTGGCAACGGTGCTGGGTTGGCAGCCTAGGCCAATGACTATTCGGGTGGGAGATACTCCACCAGCTTTGCCCGACTCCGCTCAGCAGCCAGCACGGCCACAGAGACTGAGAGTCCCGCCTGTCTGGCTTGGGGACTATGTGACAGGGTGATTGGGTTACTGAAGAAATGTTGATCTGTGTTTGCAAAGTATTATGCTTTCAAGGGGGTGAAAGGGGGGAAAATGTTGTGTTCAGAAGACACAGTGTTTAGTGTGTTTGTTGGGCCTGTTGTGCACTCACTGTTTGTTACGACATGTTACTGTGCCTTTAAGAGAGGCTTTACGGCATGGGTAAATGTGAGGGTGGGGGGAGTTTTGGTTCAGTAAAGTTTGGTGCATCGAAGTGACACAGTGTGGTTATTGAGTTCCCACGGACGCTACATTGTGGATGAAAAGGGAAGGTGACCCAGCAGCTCATTTCTATGGCACAAGTTAAAGCAGTAATTTCTCAGGGATCTCTGACAGTGCTGTTTTTTTTNGTCTAAAATAAAAGCAGCAGATCAACTGCATATTGGAATCAATGGAGTGTGAAGATAGACTGAAAAGCATGAATAAAAGTGTAACATTGAAAATAAAAAAACAAAGGCTTGAATGTCAAAAATGGTATGTTTTTAGCTTTCAGTACCCGAGGTAAGCTGGGGTGAGGAGAGTGAGCTGCTGAGCAGTGTTGGCTGCTGCAGTGATGGTCAGCAAATCCTCTGAATCACATTTCTCCCAGTCATAGGGGTCATTCTCCAGCACGTTGTGGCTCTTCATGGCTTTCTCAAACACTGACATCAGGAGCTGTGACATGGGAAACAAAAAGATAACCCAACAGAGCATGTGCATCAGTGTTTGATAGGAGAAAGAAGAAATGATAGAAATCTACTACCAGTAAATTTAATAACAAGAACAGTCAGTAGAACATGTACGCTGGGTATGTTATGCAGAAACATATTTTTATTTTTAACCAGTATTGCAAACTCTCAGATGTAATAACTAAACACACACAAAAACAGGTTTCTTTTTATATAAATATATATGAAGCAGCGTAATGTGTATTGTATTAGTTAGAAGGATTAGAAAGAGTTATTCATTTTGTTCCATTACTGGAAGATGATTATTGTTTGAACTGATTGTTTGAAAAAAAAAGGGGCAGATATAATAAGATTTTTTCTTCTTTCTGCTACCTTTCATGTTTTATATTTTGTATGTTATCATTTATGGGATTGTTTTGTATTGTATTTTTTTTATGAATTTTTATTTATTTATAAATAAATAAATATATGAAAAGTGATGCATTAAAAAAATAAATACACCAATTTTATGTATAACCTAAATGTAGTCCAAGTATGAAATGTCTGATTTTAAAATATTTACAACATTTTAATTCAAAGCCCAACGTGTAGCATGAGCATTCGGCTTTTCTGCTGCTAATTTTGTGACTAAAGGAAGCGGACACAATGATGTTCACCTTTCTTTTTGCATCTGTGCATTTACAAAAAATTCCCTTTCAGTTTCAATCTGAGGAACCAAGTTTTTAATAAATCACACAGACTTATTTACAGATATCACTGCAAAACTATTATCAGTTAACGTGTCAACAAGTTAAAATTTTTTTATTTGTGCATTTTCCTCCTTTTAACATCAGTGTTTGCATACAGTAGAACAGTTTGGAGCTGACCTTGAGTTTAAACCTTTTTATAAAGTTTATTTTCACAGTCCTCGTACTTTAACAACAACAAAAAAAGTTTTATTGCCTTACCTGCTCCATCTGCGATCTTCCCATCATGACTGAAGGCATTTGTCCCAGCACCCCTGGCAGCCTCCGGTGGCCCAGTAACCATGTGCCGGTCATGGCCATCTGCGACAGGACGGGGCTGCTGGGCACTGCAAGGCTCGTTTGGGCCTCCTGCTGCTCCGAGGAGTGATTCTCAGATTCAGCAGCAGCGCAAGCCCCCAGCATGTTCTCGTGATGAGCGTCTGTCTGAGGCTTGCATCCTCCAGAGCTGCTGGCTTGCTCTAGCTCCAGCATCACCCACTCCTGAGAGTTTGTTTCCTGAGGTACAGGGCTGAAGTTTACAGCCACAAAGCCGCTGCTCGCTGCGCCATCTTCTGGGTCGGGAGTTGCCATGCCGGATTGCTCCTCGTTGCAAGATGCCATCTACTGTCCGTGCCCCTTCTCAGGTATGGGTTTCTCCTCAACATGACAAAGGACAGGACGCTGTTTGCCTAGACTAAAAAAAAAAAATAGATTCAAACATGGGTTTGCTCTGTTTTAGATTTTGTTTTGGATTATTGTATTTGTACAGGGCACTTACTAGGCCTCAAGGAAGCGTTCGATGGTGGGCTTTGGTTCAGGAGCGAGCCGCTTTTCAAACGCCAAACTCTGGCTGTAACTCATCCTGCGGAGCGGAGGTGCAGCACGATCTAAGAACATGGTCTCTGACCGCACCCGTCTTGGTGAACTCTGCATGGAGCCAGTGTTGGGGCTCTGGTTCCCCTGGTTCTGACTATGTTCATCCTCACTCACGACCTGAGAGGAACGAATGACAAGGCTGAAAACATTTAAACGTTACAAAAATCAGTAGCAGAATACTGATCTTTGAATAAAGAGAAAGGCAGTCCATTTTTTCCCAAAAGGTGGAATCTCACTGGGCTGCGACAATCAAAGACATGAAAAATTTAGCAAAATACACATGCACAGACAAAAAATTGAATTTAGAACTTTTTATTAACATATAAACAGACCACCGCAGCCGCGGTGTCTGCAGCTCGCGCTTTTTCCCCATCCGACCACCTGTCAGTAGGCTGTCAGTAAATGACCAACCTCAATTTGTCCCGTAGCCCTCTGCGCTGCTGCTCAAATGATGTGAAGAATTTGGAGCAAAAACGCAAGAATTTACGCGAGAACGAACACAGAGCTGTGCTGGTCATAGATATCATATGTTCTATATAAGATATCTATGGTGCTGGTGAACTCTGTTTGAACTCAAATCAAATTTTGAAATCAAAAAAAGTTTTGGAAAAATTGAAAGAGGATCTGGATAAACAAGACTGGAATGATGTGTATGTTGATGATGCGAACAGGGCATATGATGAGTTTATGAATATCTTGGAAACCCTGTATGAAAAGAATTGTGTGCAAACAAATTACACAAAGAGAAATACGAATGATCAACCATGGATGACAAAAGGGTTAAGAAATGCATGTAAAAAAAAGAATTATTTGTATTCATGTTTCTTGAAATTGCGAAGTCAGAGCGCAGAAGAAAAATATAAAAAGTATAAAAATAAATTAGTAGGGATTATAAGGAAACATAAGAAAGAATATTATAGTAAATTATTAGATAAAACTAATGGTGATATGAAAGCAACATGGCGAGTAATGAATGGTGTACTGAAGAATCATAAAGCAAAAACTGGTATTTCAAAATATTTTGTAAAAGACAACGATGAAGTTCATGATGAAAATGAAATTGTAAATGGATTTAATCAATATTTCGTGAATGTTGGATCAAGCCTTGCAGCTAAGATACCAAAAGTAGATAAAAATATGATCCACTCAATTACAGGTTGTGCAAATAGTATTTTCCTAAATGGAACTAACAAAGAGGAAATAATGAATGTAGTAAAACATCTTACAGACAAGAGATCGAAAGACTGGGTGGACATGGATATGATGTTTGTAAAGGACATAATGAGTCATGTTATTGAGCCGTTCACATACATATGTAACTTATCATTTTCAACAGGAATTTTTCCAGATAATATGAAAGTAGCTAAGGTCGTTCCTCTTTTTAAAAATGGTGATAAATGTGTATTCAACAATTATAGACCTATATCCTTGTTACCACAGTTTTCAAAAATTCTTGAAAAACTATTTGTAAACAGACTAGACCAATTTATAGATAAACAAAATATTCTAAGCAGCAGTCAGTATGGGTTTAGATCAAAAAACTCTACATCAATGGCTCTCATGGAATTAATGGAACAAATAACTACTGCTGTCGATCAAAAACAACACTGTATCAGTATCTTTGTTGATTTAAAAAAAGCATTCGATACTATTGATCACACCATTCTCCTTGAAAAACTGAACAAATATGGTATTAGAGGACCAGCATTACAGTGGGTATCTAGCTACTTAAAAAATAGGAAACAATTTGTACAAATAAATGATGTAAGATCTGACCTCTGTAATATCACATGTGGAGTTCCTCAAGGCTCTGTACTTGGACCAAAGCTTTTTATTTTATATGTGAATGACTTGGTAAATGTGTCAGGACTCCTTAAATGTGTACTTTTCGCAGATGATACCACTTTTTTCTGTTCAGGTGAAGATATAGAACAAATGTTAGAATTGATAAAGACAGAATTTGTCAAGATACAAACTTGGTTTAAAATAAATAAATTATCATTAAATCTAGAGAAAACTAATTACATGATATTCGGTAATAGAAAGAAAACTGTCGATGTTCCACTCAAAATTGAGGATGTTGAGATTTGTAGAGTGAATGAGGTGAAGTTTTTGGGTGTTATCATTGATGACAAACTGACATGGAAACAACACATAAATTCTGTAAGAATAAAAATAGCTAAATCGATAGCAGTACTGTACAAAGTCAGAGACCTATTGAATGATAAAGCTCTGTATTTGTTGTATAACACAATCATTGTTCCACACTTAATCTATTGTATTGATGTTTGGGGGAATGCGTGTAAAACAATCACAAAGCCTATTTTTGTATTACAGAAAAGAGCTGTAAGAATTATCACTAGAAAGCATTACCGTCATCCATCAAGTACATTATTTTATCAACTAAAATTACTGAAGTTCCATGATTTGGTAGACTATAATATTTTATCAGTTATGTATAGAGCTCAAAATAATGCATTACCTTTAAATATCCAAATGCACTTTGTTAAAAGACAAAGTTGTTATAATCTTAAGGGAACAGAGTTGTTTGTAAAACCACAATTCAGAACCAGTTTGAAGGGACGTTCTACCTCAATTCAGGGAATTAGATTATGGAATGGCTTGGAGAATGTAGTTAAAAATGCCAAGTCAATGTTTACATTTAAAAAAATGATCAAAACAAATATGTTAAAAAAATATATGTGAAATAACGTAATGTGTATTGTATTAGTTAGAAAATTAGAAAGTGTTAGTCATTTTGTACTGTATTAGTATTAGTTAGAAAACTAAAAAGAATTAGTCATTTTGTACTGTTGGTTGAAGAATATTATTGTTTAACCTGATTGTTGGAAAAAGTTGGTTGAAGATTATTATTGTTTACATGGTTTGACTACTGTTGTTTAATCTGATTGTTGGAGATAAGGGGCAGATATAATAAGATTTATTCTTCTTTCTGCCACCTTTCATTTTTTTACATTTTGTACACTATCATTATGAGATTGCCTTGTATTGTTTCTTTTGTAAAAAAATGAACAAATTTAATAAACATAAACATAAACATAAACTCTGTGTGAACTCTGTGTGAACTGCCTTTGCACAGTTCGCGCGCACGGACCTGCGTTCGGCCTACAACATCCGGCCCGGCGGCCTGAGCCGAACCAACCCGCCCAATTAACTCAAAAAAGAGGTCCTAACCGAATCAAACCCGACATGTTATAAAACTGCGGCGTCAACCGATTGTGTCCGGTTATTGTGTTATTTTTGTGTGATTGTCAGAAGTCGTTGGCAGTGATTTAAGCACATGACACATGCATTTTGCTTTAACCGCGCACTTAAAAAAAAAAAAGGTGACTTGCTTTCAGAACCGACTACAAGGACGCAGTGGTTTATAAAGACAGTCAAACGGGCAAAAACTCATGAAAGAAGATAAAACAGAGTCCTCGGGTCGGTTTGGGCCTAACTGCTAAAGACGGCACATCCAGCTAGCTGACAAAGCTTCGATTTTTTTCCCTCTGGATATATAAAGCACAATTATATTTAAAGTTTTTATTTTACTTCATTGATCGTTTTAGGAAAATTATTAATTAAAGTTTATTAAACTCACCTTGCACTGGTCTTGTATGAAAATGTCCACTTCTGTCCACCCGACACTCTCGCTCTCTGTACAGCGGTCAAGGTTGCATTGCTCCGCCTAGTGCGCAGGCTGTTGTTACAGAAAGAGTTTTCTTCCGCCATAAAAAGTAGTCCTTTATAGTTCAACATAAAAATTGTATATTTTGGACGGAATTCAGTATCTGATTTATCTGCAGTGTATAAATTATTATTCCAAACCATCAGTGTTGTCTTGGTTTAAAGAAAACATATTTAAAGTCACAAGAAATGTGCTTTTTATACATCTTTGTTCCCACTCCCGCCCTTTTTCCCTCTTTTTTTTTTAAATGATGACTTATAAACCAAAGTTGAATCAAATCTTAAATTCCAAACTAGTCAACACATTGAATAACTTCAAGTTTTACTTTCCCTGCCTTTTTTCCTCTGCTTGTTATAAAAAAAGAGCTGTAATGATCACTGGAAAACATTATTTTCACCCTTCTAACACATTACAGTATTTGATCAACTGAAATTATTGAAGTTTCATGACTTGGTGGATCATAATATTTTATTAGTTATGTACAGTATAGAGCTCATAAAAATGAACTGCCTGAAAATATCCTAATGCATTTTATTTAACGGCGGAGCTGTTATAATCTCATGGTACAGAAATATTTGTTAAACCAAAATATAGGATCAGTTTGAAGGGTCAGTCAACCTCAATTCATGGGATTGGATTGTGGAATGTTTAAAGACTGAATTAAAAAAATGCAAAAACGATGATTACATTTAAGAAAATGATCAAAACTGGACTATTGCAAATATATAAATAAAATACTATTATATATGTTGCTTTGTAGTTTGATAGTTAGGTGAATTGTTTTGTTTTGTTTTTTCCTTTTTGTTAAATTACTTAAATATGACTGTTGTTTGATTTGATTGATTGTAAGAGGGGGCAGATAAAATAAGATTTTTTTTCTTCTTACTGCTACCCTTCATTTTATTTATGTGTTGTATAGACATACTATGTTATATGGTTTTGTGTTGTATTTTTTTTTAAATGAATAAAAATTTGAAATGAAAGAAAAAAGAAAAAAACTGAAGACATAGACTCAAGTTCAATCAACACATACAAATATGACAAATTTCAAACCAATGGATAGCTATAAGTTGTACAGACTCAGAAAGCTGAGTTCAAAATTCAAAACTTGTAAGAGCTCTTTGTGTTAAAGAGAAGTAGTAAGTGAAGATAACTAAATGAGGGTGTCACTTTTAACAGTGATATGGAATTGATACAAAAACAGAAACTTCATGAAAGAACAGAGCCAAAAATGTTTTTCAGGCTTCAAATATCTCATGATTTATGTTTTCATATCTGACTTAATCCAAATTCCATCTAAAATGAGAAAAAACAAATGTAATCTTTAAAAGTACAGTTCTATATTTAAATTGTGTGGAGGAGGGATAATGAAGATCCGGGTTACAGCAATTTATTATTGTGTAAAAAATAAAAATCAGACATGCGCCCTTCTGCACGAACTGAACAGAAAACTGATGATGCACAGGATCAGGATCTGTTGGAATCCTGGCAAAAACCAATGCAGATTTGTTCCTGTCTTTGATTTTATACGTCTACCTTATAAAAGATTTACCTGACTAAATAAAGGTTGAATGAATGAATCAGTAAAGTGAAGTTATAGTAGCCAAGAGACCAACATGGATCAGTGCACATTATAATAAATGTCAGTGTTGCACATTGTGGATTTTCTCTGGCCTGGAGTGAGTTCATCAGCCTGACAGTTCAACTGTCTCTGAATCTGGTGTTTGTCAGAACAACATAATTTATTTCTGATGTGTCCTCAGGTCATAACGCTTTATTTTCTCTTCATGAATGCATCCTGTGAAAAATAAAACCCCACAAATCATTTGATCTGCAGCTCACTACCGCCCCCTGGTGGACATGACAAGCTGCAGCCTGATCACGTCTGCTTTGGGTTTTATTGTTGCAAAGAGACTTTGTAAGGTTGAACTGGGTCTGATGCTAATTAACTGGAGCAACTCGTGATTACGCACAGAAAATAAATAAACAGCTCTAATTTATAGGTTTGGGATTTAGTTTTGCACTTTAGGAGCATCATCTCTGATGATTTGCAGATTGATGACTTCATTCACCAGCTGTCGGTGAGTTTTAGCACAAAGATCATTAGGGAGGAGTGTAAAAGGCTGCGAGCACCTGTCACAGAAGCTGCAGGTTTATTACAGACTGGGTGAAGCAGGAGTCGTTGAGATAAATAGCTCCAGCAGCACTGACGGAGAGACAAATGGTTTTAAATGTACCGTAATAAGAAGAGAAAGTGATGATTTGTAATTCTCCAAACCTCACACTTTATTCACAGTGGAACAAAGTAAACAACAGATAATGAAACAAATGAATTATGGCATTTTGGAGAAAAACAAACAACCAATTCAAGACCTGTCCATGTGTCCCCCGTCCCTCACACAGTGACTCCTGGAGACAGACACCAGCTCTCCATGACACATGGGTAAAAGACAATGGAGGGATGGATTAATGGATGATAGATGATGGATGGATAATGGATGGCTGGATGATGGATGCTGGACGGTGAATGGACAGATAGATGGATGGATGGAGGGATAATGGATGATGGATGGCTGGATGATGGATGGACAGAGAGATGGATGAATGAGGGATGCATGGACAACTGGTTGATTGATGGATGATTGTAGGATGGATGGATAGATGGCTGGCTGATTGATGGATGGATGGATGATGATGGATGGATGGATGATTGAATGATGGATGGATGATGGACATATGTATAATGAATGGATGATGAATGGGGAATGGATGGATGGATGATGGATAGGTGTATGATGAATAGATCTAAGGATGATGGATGGATGGATGTATGAAAGGTGGATAGATGTATGATGTATGGATGAATATATGATGGATGGATGATGGCTTGGGAATGGATGATGGATGTATGATGGCTGGATTGATGTATGATGAATAGATCTAAGGATGATGGATGGATGGATGAATGTATGAAAGATGGATGATGTATGATGTATGGATGAATATATGATGGATGGATGATGGCTTGGGAATGGATGTTGGATGTATGATGGATAGATGGGGCTGAGATGGTGTAGAGGCAGGGCAGCCGGCTCAGGACCAGAAGGTCGCAGGTTCTATCCCCGGTCACGGCATACCTCGTTGTGTCCCTGGGCAAGACACTTAACCTCGAGTTGCTCCTGGTAGGACAGGCAGCGCCTTGCAAGGCCGTCTACCGCTACCGGTGTATGAATGTGTGGATGAATGGGTGGATGGTTGGTATTGTGAAGCGCTTTGGGGCCCCTTAAAGGGGGCTGGAAAGCGCTATATAAGTAAGCTCCATTTACCATAGATGTATGATGGATGGATCTAAGGATGATGGATGTGAAATAGATGAATGGATGATGGATAGATGTATGATGGATGGATCTAAGGATGATGGATGGATGATGGATAGATATATGATGGATGGATCTAAGGATGATGGATGTGAAATAGATGAATGGATGATGGATAGATGTATGAAGGATGGATCTTAGGATGATGGATGGATGATGGATAGATGTATGATGGATGGATCTAAGGATGATGGATGGGGAATAGATGAATGGATGATGGATAGATGTATGATGGATGGATCTAAGGATGATGGATGGATCTAAGGATGATGGATGTAAAATAGATGAATGGATGATGGATAGATGTATGATGGATGGATCTAAGGATGATGGATGGATGATGGATAGATGTATGATGGATGGATCTAAGGATGATGGATGTGAAATAGATGAATGGATGATGGATAGATGTATGAAGGATGGATCTTAGGATGATGGATGGATGATGGATGGGGAATAGATGAATGGATGATGGATGGTAAATGGAGCTTACTTATATAGCGCCTTCCAGCCCCTATGAGGGGCCCCAAAGTGCTTTACAATACCAACCATACACCCATTCATACATACATTCATACACCCATTCATACACCCATTCATACACCCATTCATACACCCATTCATACACACATTCATACATCCATTCATACACCCATTCATACACCCATTCATACACCCATTCATACACCCATTCATACACCCATTCATACACCCATTCATACACCCATTCATACACACATTCATACACCCATTCATACACCCATTCATACACCCATTCATACACCCATTCATACACACATTCATACACCCATTCATACACCCATTCATACATCCATTCATACATCCATTCATACACCCATTCATACACCCATTCATACACCCATTCATACACCCATTCATACATCCATTCATACACCCATTCATACATCCATTCATACACCCATTCATACACCCATTCATACACCCATTCATACACCCATTCATACACCCATTCATACACCCATTCATACACACATTCATACATCCATTCATACACCCATTCATACACCCATTCATACATCCATTCATACACCCATTCATACACCCATTCATACACCCATTCATACATCCATTCATACACACATTCATACACCCATTCATACACACATTCATACATCCATTCATACACACATTCATACATCCATTCATACACCCATTCATACACCCATTCATACATCCATTCATACACACATTCATACATCCATTCATACACACATTCATACATCCATTCATACATACATTCATACATACATTCACACACCCATTCATACACCCATTCATACACCCATTCATACACCCATTCATACACCCATTCATACACCCATTCATACATCCATTCATACACACATTCATACATCCATTCATACACCCATTCATACACCCATTCATACACACATTCATACACCCATTCATACACACATTCATACATCCATTCACCATTCATACACCCATTCATACATCCATTCATACATCCATTCATACACACATTCATACATCCATTCATACATCCATTCATACATACATTCATACATACATTCATACACCCATTCATACACCCATTCATACACACATTCATACACCCATTCATACACACATTCATACATACATTCATACACCCATTCATACACCCATTCATACACCCATTCATACATCCATTCATACACCCATTCATACACACATTCATACATACATTCATACACCCATTCATACACCCATTCATACACCCATTCATACACACATTCATACATCCATTCATACATACATTCATACATACATTCATACACCCATTCATACACACATTCATACATCCATTCATACATACATTCATACATACATTCATACACCCATTCATACACACATTCATACATCCATTCATACACACATTCATACAGCGGTAGTCTGCCATGCAAGGCGCCAACCAGTCCTACCGGGAGCAACTCAGGGTTAAGTTACTTGTCCAGGGAAACAACGACACATGGTGTGGGAACTCGGGATTCAAACCTCCAACCTTCGGATCGGGGGACAACTGCCATTACCGCCACGGCCGCCCCCTATGATGGATATATGTATGATGGATGGATCTAGGATGATGGATGGATGATGGATGGGGAATGGATGGATGGATGATGGATGGATCTAAGGATGATGGATGGATGATGGATGGGAATAGATGAATGGATGATGGATATATATATGATGGATGGATGATGGATGGATCTAAGGATGATCAAAGTCAAAGTCAACTTTATTGTCAGAACTGCAATATGTACAGGACATACACAGGACCGAAATTGCGTTTCTCTCAGTCCCTCGGTGCAACAGTAACCATCTAAACACTAAACACTAAAACATTTAATAAACATAAGCATAAAATAGTAAAAGTGTAACACTGTCCTGAGTTTTTCATAATAGTATAAAAGTATGAAAATTTACACCAACACTGAAACACCAAACACCCCTAAAACACCAAACACCCAATGAACATAAGCATAAAATGAAATAATAAAAGTGTAATACTGTCCTGAGTTTTTGCATAGTAGTATAAAAAGTATAAAAAGTATATCTATAAAATAAACTGAAGGTTCTAGCATTGACATTTGCAAAGAGTGGCACAGCAGCATATAAGTTAATGTACACAGTATATGTATGAGGTAGTTGATGTTGGTATAGAGGCAAAGTGGCATATGCAGTGAGGCACATAAGGCACATTTGGCATCCTTAGATAAGGCTAGTCAGAGAATGCTGTATATGTATCTGCAGTAGTGTAGATAAAAGTAGTGTAAATGTAAACAGTAGTAATAAATGTAAAGCAGTAGTAATAAATGTAAACCGTATTAATAAATGTAAACAGTGAATGTAAACAGTAGTATGACTATAGGCAGTAATGTAATACAAACATTAGTGCAAATATGAGAAGTAGTGCAAACTGAATGAGTACATGACCGAGGGTTTAGTGAATAAAGTAATTTTATTCAAACATCTTGATTAAGATATTATTGTTTAAGACAGAAAATTAGATATTGTACCTTTGTGATACTTTGCAACATTCAAGTCATTCTCCTGTAGTTTAACCTGGAAAACATAAAAAAATACTCATCTCCACGATCACATGTTTCTTTAAAGATAATGTCACAATTTATGCTGCAGTCTTTGACAAGGGATCTATAACTTTAAATTAACCACGTCAATCTCTCAGGAAAAAAAGGCTATATTTTGAGAGTTCAGTGGAATTACCATTAAAAAATAAACTTTCAAAATTGAAGCTGTACTGAATATTTTAAAACGCTGAATTAGACAGAAATAGATCAGTTTAAACCAGTCATGATTGCAGAGCTAGCTGCAGTTAAAACACTACTAGCTAACTAACATGTTTAATGAAGAAAAACTGGCGACATGAAGATTAATGTTGATAAAATGGTACAGAACAGTCAGATAACGCTTCACAAGGGCAAAAGAAAATTGTATTTTCATCAACTTAACGGAGAAAACACGTCTGAAACATCAACAATGAACGACGTTTGATGCTAGCAGCGCTGCTGTTTGAAACAGTTCCGGAACAAATCGTCCCCTCCATGACCCACGTGACTTCCGCATTCCATTCTTACAATGGGAGTCTATGGGAGTGTCGGAACTCTCTCTTTATCAGAGTCAGAGAGTCAGAGTCAGAGAGTCTTTATTGTCATTTGCACCGCATGTGGTTGTGATGAAAACGAGATTATGTACACGAGGTCCCAGTTACATCCAACAACAAATGAAAGAGAAAAACAGTAATAACATCGAGAACTAACTAAGAAAAACATCAACTAGTAATACACTAAGCCTAATATAGTGGGAATAAACAGCAGCACGAACATGAGTTTGTATGAGCAGATGGTCACAGATGAACACAGATGAACACAGCAACAAGAAAACATATCAGCATCAGCATGATGTGATATTTTGCAGTGTTTATTTTAATTTTATTTTTATTTATTCATGAGTCTAACAGCCTCAGGGTAGAAGCTGTTCCTCAGTCTAGTGGTTCTACACTTGATGCTCCTCAACCTCCGTCCTGAGGGGAGTGGGGCAAAGAGTGAGTGTGCTGGATGAGTGAGGTCTTTCATGATGCAGGTGGCTCTTTTCCTGCATCTGGAGGTGTAAATGTCTGTGATGGTGGGGAGACTGACTCCAACAGACTTCTGTGCAGCCTTCACCACTCTCTGCAGAGCTTTCCTCTCTTCAACTGTGCAGCCTCCATGCCACACGTTGATGCTGGAGCACAGGATGCTCTCCACTGCACACCTGTAGAAGGAGGTGAGAACTGGGCTGCTCAGACCAGCTCGTCTCAGCCGTCTGAGGAAGTAGAGTCTCTGATGACCTTTCTTGATCAGGCTGGTGGTGTTGTTGCTCCAGCTGAGGTTATCATTCATGTGTACACCCAAGTATTTGTAGCTGGAGACCACTTCCACTGCAGACCCACCTATTTTCAGTGGGGCATGGGTGTGTTTGTTCCTTCTGAAGTCCACAATCATCTCCTTTGTCTTCTTCACATTCATGTGAAGATTATTCTCTTTGCACCAGCTCTCCAGATGTTCCACCTCCTGTCTGTAGCTGGACTCATCATTGTTTGTGATGCATCCCACCACCGCTGTATCATCTGCAAACTTAACAATATGACAGCCTGGAAGTGTGGCTGTACAATCATATGTGAGCAGAGTGAACAGAAGGGGGCTCAGCACACATCCCTGAGGAGAGCCAGTGCTGAGGGTTATGGTGGAGGAGGAGAAGTTGTGGATCTTCACGGACTGTGGTCTGTCTGTTAAGAAGTCTAGTATCCAGTTACAAATAGAGGGGCTTAGTCCAAGTGTAGATAGTTTGTCTATCAGAGTTTGGGGGATCATGGTGTTGAAGGCAGATGTGAAGTCCACAAAGAGCAGACGCACGTATGAGTCTTTCTGATCCAGGTGGGTGAGAGCAGTGTGGACCACGGAAGAAATGGCGTCCTCTGTTGATCGGTTCTCACGGTATGCGTATTGATGAGGGTCCTCATTGATGTTGACGGTTGCCTTGATGTGGGACATGACCAGTTTCTCAAAACATTTAGCGACTATCGGGGTGAGGGCCACCGGTCTATAGTCATTCAGACCAGTCACTGTGGAGCTCTTTGGGACTGGGATGATGGTCGCGGTCTTCAGGCAGGTGGGAACTGACTCCAGTGCAAGTGAGGTGGTGAAGATGTCAGCCAGCACCTCACAGAGCTGGTCCGCACATTCCTTCAGAACTTTCCCTGGGATGTTGTCTGGTCCGGTTGCTTTATGAGGATTAATCTTTCTGAGACTGCCTCTCACTTCTGCTGCGGACACCCTGAGATGCTCTTCATCTGGTGATGAGGTGAGTCTGGTGCTAGCAGGTCTGTTTGGATCATCAAAACGTGCATAAAACTTATTGAGGGCATCAGGCAGAGATGGGTCCCTGGGGCATTGTTTGTTTTTGCCTTTGTAATCTGTTATGCATTTAATACCCTTCCACATGCTCCGTGGGTCTTGTGAGGTGAACTGTCCCTCGATCCTCTGTGCATACGTGGCCTTGGCCTTCTTAATGCCATCCTTCAGTTCATTCCTGCTCTTTCTCAGTTCCACTTTATCTCCTGACTTGAATGCAGTGTCTCTGGCTGCTAGCAAGGCGTGAACTTCTTTATTTAACCAGGGTTTCCGGTTCGGGTAGGATTTCACATATTTTTTTATGGATACATTTTCAGAGCATGTACTGATGTAACCCAGGACTGAGGAAGCGTACAGTTCCATGTCCACTGAACTACCATCAGTGGCTGCTTCTCTGAAAACAGACCAGTTTGTCCTCTCAAAACAGTCTCTCAACATGGGGGAACTATCTTGAGGCCAGATTGTTATTTCTCTTTGTTCCGGCTTTGAGCGCCTGAGTGGAGGGAGTTCTCTTGGGGCCAGAATCAGAGAGTCGTGGTCGGAAGATCCGAGCGCTGGGCGTGTCTTCGCCGTGTATGCCCCCTTTACATTTGTGTAGACTTGGTCGAGTATTTTATCTCCTCTCGTAGCTGCGAAGACGTTCTTATTGAAGGCTGGGAGGGACACTTGGAGATCTACGTGATTGACGTCCCCGCAAACAATGAAAAGCCCCTCAGGATATTTACACTGCAGCGAGGTGAGTAAGTCATGAATTTCTCTCTGGGCGTCATTAGCATTAGCATCAGGGGCTATGTAAATAACGCTGATTACGATCACTGAATAGTCACGTGGCATATAATGCGGCCTACATCTTATTGTGATCAACTCCACGGCAGCTGAACAAGCTCTTTTTATCACAGCACAGTTCGTGCACCAATCTTTGTGTACGTAAATACAAACACCGCCACCTCGCGTTTTCCCCGTAGTCTCGATGCACCGGTCTGTTCTGAAAAAGAGCCGGTCGTCCAGCTCGTAAACAGAGTCAGGAGTGTCCTCAGAAATCCATGTTTCCGTAAGACAAAGCACGGAACATCTTCTCATCTCCTCCGACGTGGTTACCCTCAAACGAAGTAGATCCATCTTGTTGTCGAGCGAGCGAACGTTAGACAGGAAAAGAGCCGGCATCGGGGGTTTACCGGTTTTAGCGTCTTTCCGCATTCTCGTCATAATTCCTGCACGACAACCCCGCTTCTTTCCTCGTGAGCATCGCTTTCTTTTCTTTCCCCTGGAGTGCATCTGCTTCCAGAAGGACGTTTTTAGCAGGTCCAATCTTCCGAGCTCTGATTTGAGTTCGTTGCTGATTTCAGCTGTGCCCTGTGGTAAATCCGCTCCAATTCTTAACAGATCAGTTCGGCTGTAATTCACCCGCAAAACACGCGCAGAGTCAGGTACAAAAACACTTTTAAAATTACTAAAAACTAGAGATGATCCGGGAACTCGTGAAGCTGCGGCTGCACTGAGCGCGGCCATCTTGCCATTTATATGGCTCTGTGTAACTCTGTAAGACTGAGCTGAACACAGCACCTCAGACTGAGGAAGTCTTTCGGACAAAACTTTTCTACTTTTTTTTTTTTGCTTTGTTTAGTTTTTTGTTTTTTGAATGTCCAGAGGACCAGACTTAGCTTTTTTAGATTTTTCTACTGGGATTATTGAGCATGCATCAGGGTATTATATCTGCCCCTTTTTTCACCAATCAGTTCAAACAATAATTATCTATAAGTAACAGAACAAAATTAATAACTTTCTAATTCTAATACATTACACATAAAACTACTTCATTATTTTAACAAACTGTACATATACTATATCTTGGTGTCCCTCTGTCTTCCGACATGTTTCTCTCTTTGTGGTCATTGACAGCGGCACAATTTCCACCAGCACCCTGTTTGTCAACAGCACTGGTGGCGGTCGTTGTTAACCTGGGCCTCGATCGATCTGGTATGGTTTTGCTTTGATGAACTTGCATTATTATTTTAATATTATACTATACTATATTTACATTAGTATAATATACTATAGTTTTGGCAATTTTTTTTTACGATAGACGCCATTCCTGACACAACCCTCACCATTTACCCGGGCTTGGGACCGGCACAAGAGATGCACTCGCTTGTGCTCCCCAGTGGCTGGTTTTACTTTGTGTGTGTGTGTGTGTGTGCGTGCGTGCGTGCGTGT
>JBBPBX010022870.1:8904-33883 GCA_038048925.1 Garcialebias charrua | reverse complement strand
CACACACACACACACACACACACACACACACACACACACACACACACAGACAGGATCCCCATCAGGCAGCAGAAACAAGGGAGAGATATGTTTTTGTCCTGAAACTCAATGCTTCTTATTTTCTTATTTTTTTTTTTTGTTGACATTATTTTGCCCTGTTTCTCATCTCTGCATGCTCCTCTCATCTGATTCTTGTCTATTTTAACTCTTTTTAACATTTGAACTTCTATCCCTTGCAGCCATTTCCCCAAACACACCAGCTTTAATCCCCCCCCCCTCTCTTTTCATTACCTTCATTCCGTTCATGTTTATTTATGAAGTGCAGCTTGTTGTTCTGATAACTTTCCAAGGTCAAAAGTATCCTTAAAAATAAAACGATGCTTCACTTGGGTTTGTCGTCCAAAAAGCCAAATTCAGATTCAGAAATAGATGATTTAGAAATGTCAGATTAGTAAAGTGCAGACTCTGGTGTCCATGCTGGGTGACCATGTGAGTGGACTGGGACAGGGGGTGCTTGGACAGTTGGGATGTCTGCGCTTGGCTGCATACTGGTGAGCGAGCCAGACGCTGGAGGAGCAGTGCCAGACGGGAGAAGTTGGAGGAGTTCACTGGGAGGAAGAGCAGGTCTGGTTTGAATTAAACTAGAGCCGTTTCAAAGAAAAAGTTGTCTTGGCTTCTACTGATTGTTTCACTTCAGGTCCAAGAATCGTCTCTGGCTCCAGGGGAAACAAAATTAACAGACTAGCATATTGTCCTCCATCTTTTACACCAAACATTCCAGCTAAAATCATCTTATGATGAAAAGAAATGGAGTTGTTTACGTCAATTCTTGTAAAAGACTTCATGTGGGATCTCATGTGAGATATCAGAGCTCAGTAAGTGTTGAGGAGGACACTCGGCTACTTCCACAACAGATTTTAGCTCAATTTCTATAAAAGTGGCATACTACTTTGACTGCTTTGCAGTGGTGGCCATCTTGAATAAGGTTAACTCCATAAGTAGATGCTTTTCTTTCAATGGTTACGCTCTAAATACAGTAGTCCCTCATTGATCGCGGGGGTTACATCCCCCCCCCCCGCACAATAATTAAAACAAACAAAAAAACGCAAAGTAGGAAAACTATATATTTATTTTTTTGGAACGTCCAGAGGACCTGACTTAACTTTTTTAGATTTTTCTACCTGGATTATTGAGCATGCATCAGGATATACAGGTAGTCCCGGACTGACGACGGAGTTCCGTTCCTACGCCCCGTCGTAACTCGGATTTCGACGCAAGTAGGAAAACACATACACACTGGCCGCCATATACACGTACTGTACATGTACGGTACTGTACAGTTACCAAGCACTTAGCCTATCCTAACACAGTACCCTACATAATTATCAAAAAACACATACAGTACATTTGGAGCAATAATGAAGGAAAAAAATAGTTAATTTCTTACTGGGAGCTTGTGAATTCTTCCTCCGTCTGTTAGCATGTTAGCTCGTTGCACCTCCGGTCCAGCTCGCTGTTTCTGCCGTTTGGTGACACCGTCCACCCGTCCACCTCCGTGCACCTTTTGTTTACGACGTGAAACCGCTGTCAGCTCGGTCAATCTGCCGTATTCCGTTGTAAAACCGCCATCAACCTCTGTCCAGTAAGGTCTCCACCTCCGCTTCTTTGCTGTTTCTGCCGTGAAACTCGGCCCAGAGCGGGTCTCTCTCTGTGTTTTTCCACTGCGTCAAGCTACTGCTACTTCTACCGTCAAACAGGAAGTACAACCGGAACTGGCTTTTCAAAATATTTTTTTTTAATGAGATGCATGACGTAACCCCGAAATGTCAAAACTCGAGGCTGTCGTAACCCGAGGACTACCTGTATTTATACTGTATATGTATATTAAGCATTTATAAAACCCTTCACACACTCTTGCAATGTTATAAACTTTTAAACCTACGTAATTTTAAGCAGCATGATGGGCTCTCTGTAGCTGTTGAGCACCAGACACTTTTAGAGAGAGCTGGACATTCGGATAGCCGGCACAAAACCACACAAAGGGTCAGATCGAGACCAAATAACCCAGAGGGATTTAGATGACAAAAGTCCAGGTGAGCTCCGGAGAAGACGTCTCCCCGCTCGGGAGGCCTCATGGGCTGGCGAGCAGCACTCAGATTGACCGACAAGGCTGGAAGTAGTCCTGGTCCAATTCCAGGTCTGTTCCATTCAGCTCTCTGCATCCACTGAAGTCACTATGAATAAGAACTGAACTTTTGAGGATCAGATCAAAACTTTCCCTCCATTTCAGCAGAAAGCAGTGGCCAGAAGCACTGTTGGCTTCTGGGTAATATAGTTCTTTTGACTGGCGATGGCGATACAGTATACGTATTGACCTTTCTTACACCAAAGTGGAAGTCTGTTCCTCACTTATTAAAGTTTTCATGTTCACAACACGAACAGATGGACAATTTACAATTCCTCCATTTTGCTTCACAATTAGGGACAAAAAAAGGGAGAAAAAAAACTGTCAATGTTCTTTTAGTTACACCCAGATCATACAAATCAAAAGGGCCATACAGTTTTTATGTCACCTTTTGCTGCTAATGCAGTTTTTAACTCTCTGGAAGTGTTCAGTTTCCATTGATGAACTTTAACTAGGACATGGCTTCAGTGTTATATTTGATGCTAATCTGCTCGAAATAAATCCCGTCTTTGATTCAAAGTTTCAAAAGATGCCTTAAAGTGTAAATATGTCAGAGTTTATGCTTTTTTTTTCCCCAGCCTAAATGATCCCCATGCGTTTTATGGACACAAAGACACACAACAACATGCAGGCACAGCACCATACTTTTTTTTAGTTAAGAGTATAAAATGAAATGTCAACAGTTCGTGCTGCAGCTGATCGATGGCGTGGTCCTTTGGGCGATTGAAAGGTCACGGCCTGACTGAGGCAGGAACTCTGAACCAGCACATGTGCACGAAACAAAACAAAACAAAAAAAGATTTGGTTTATTACACTCGTTTTAAAAATTACCCAAGAGGACATGGGTCAGCGTTGAAAGGAAAGAAAAGGTGGAGTCTCTACAGACTTTCCACATTGACTCAGAGGCAGAATAATTTCTGGAATCCAGTTAGCGTTAGATGTCACCATTCTGCTTTAATGCTGTAGGATAAATATCTATTTTCAAAGTCAAAGTCAAAGTCAAAGTCAACTTTATTGTCAGATCTGCAATATGTACAGTGCAGGACATACACAGGACCGAAATTGCGTTTCTCTCAGTCCCTCGGTGCAACAGTAAACATCTAAACATTGAAACACTGAAACATATAATAATAGACATAAGCATAAAATAGTAAAACTAACACTGTCCTGAGTTTTTTGCATAGTGGTATAAGAGTATGAAAATTTACACCAACTCTAAAACTAAAACATTAAACATTTAATGAACATAATATTGTCCTGAGTTTTTGCATACTAGTATAAAAAAAGAGTATAAAAAGTATAACTAAAATAAACTAAAGGTTTCTAGCATTGACATTTGCAAAGTGGCAAAGCAGCGTATGAGTCAATGTACACAGTATATGTATGAGGTAGTAGTTGATGTTGTTGTAGAGGCAAAAAGTGGCATATGCAGTAAGGCACATTGGGCATCCCTAAATAAGACCGTTCAGAGCACACTGTATATGTACCAGCAGTGGTGTAGATATTAGAGTAGTGTAAATGTAAACAGTAGTAATTACATGTAAGCAGTAGTAATAAAAGTAAACAGTATTAATAAATGTAAACAGAGAATGTAAACAGTATTATGATTATAGGCAGTGATGTAATACAGACATTAGTGCAAGTATGAGAAGTAGTGCAAACTGTATGAGCACATGACCGAGAGTTTAGTGATTAACCCGTTTGATGACACAGAGTCTAGTGTTAAAAACTTTGTGTTGAGTGATAATATGTGAGAAAGTTTTAGTTTTTTACTTAACATGATTCAAAATAATGAAACAAGAAGCACCACAGCTGCCTCAAGTGGAATTTAGGGTGTTTTGTTCACTGGTGATGGTTGGATGGAGTTGGAAATGGATTGACAGCCTCTTCTTCAGGAATGAAAGCATGGCTTTTGGTCATGGTGAAGAAAGAGTTGAGTCAAAGTGAAAAGCTCTCAATTCACTGGTCTACTTTCATTTGTTTGGTGTTAGTGAGAATGTGCATGGCTGTTTGTCATTTGGCCCTAAGATGGACTTGCAACCTGTCCTGGGTGTACCCCACCTCTTACACTGATATGGACACCACTGATCCCTGCAACCCCAAAAAGAAAAAGCATGTAAAGGTAATGGATGGATGGTTGGATGTCTACTTTCCAGCCCTCACTTGTGGCCATGGGTTATGTGTTTTTTTTTACCCAAAGATTAATAATGAGCCTTCTCAGAATGGCTGGGCTCAACCTTAGAGATGGGGTGAGGTTGTCTGTCATCTGGGGGGAACTCTGAGTAAAGTCCCTGCTCCTCTGCATCAATAGGAATCAATTGAGGTAGTCTGGGCTCATCCCGTTGAAACTCCATTAGAGACTCCATTATTCATTATTGTTGCACTGTTCAAGATGTGTTGATGCTCAAAATATATCACTTCTACTAAATGAACTTTAGCTCAATGTCTGTCAAACAGATTTTTTTTCCCATTGCTGTTTTGGCTAATTTTGGATAGTTGTAGTGGCTTTCATAATTTGGGGTGAATCACAAAATACGTAACCAGTTGTAGATCTTTACATCCATCAACTACTTTCTGAAAGTTTCATTACAATCCGTCCACTGGTTCATGAGATTCACACACAGACAATGGCAAAACATTCACATCTCGCCTTTAGCGACAGGAAATAAACACGCAACTTTATTTCTCATCTGACTGGGCAAGAAGAAGAAGTCTGCACATTAAAGCACTGCACTCTTTCCAGTCTATAAAACGTTGGTAATGGTATGTGCATAGGCTGGTTAAAACTGAGAATATTTTAAAAATGCTCCCAAATTATGTTCATGACCATATGTGAAATAGCCGGTAATAATATAATATAAAATATAAAAGGCAGTTTTCTGTTTTGCAATGCAATGAGGCTGGTGCTGGCTACATGACAAAGATGTCTGATTAAATTCTTGCAAATAGCAATTTTCAGGATGACATTCTTTGGATGGGAGATGAAAGTTCACACTTTTTCCACTTTATTGTTCTCTGCAAATGAATATGTTGGGCTGCTGCTCCTTACATTGAAAGAAAAGAAAATCCAAATTGTTGCTTCAGATGATTCATTCCTTAAAGGAAACCTTAACACTCATTGCTTTACGTGCCAAAGTTTAAAATATTAACGCTGTTAACTCTCAAAGTATATGTTGCGATGAATTTTAGCAACTACAGGTAGTCCTCGACTTACGACGGAGATCCGTTCCTACGCTGCTTTGTAAATCGAATTTCGACGTAAGTCGGAACATACGTAAATACTTCACCTTATACGTACAGTACTGTATTTTACCAAGCACTTAGCCTATCCTAACACAGTACCCTACATAATTATCAAAACACACATACATTTGGGAGCCATAATGAAGGGAAAAAGCGTTAATTTCTTACTGGTATGCTGGTGAAGCCGTTCCTCTGTCCCTCCTCCGTATTCTCCATTGTGTTTACTTCGTAAAACCGCCGTCCAGCTCGGTCCATCCTCCGTACGTATTCGTTTACGACGTAAAACCGCATTCACAGTACACACAGTAACAGTAAGTTGTACTATGAACAGTTTTGTTTCGTTTTTTGAATGTCCAGAGGTCCAGACTTAGCTTTTTTAGAGAGTACAGGGCAGCTGTAGCCTCCACAGCTTGTAAAACCGGAAACTGGAAACTGCCGGAAACTGCGTAACTCTGCTTTTCAAAATAAAAATTTCAAAATAATAATAAAAAATGTTTTATGGGAGATGTGTTGTAACCGCGAAACGTCGTAACTCGAGACCGCCGTAAGTCGAGGACTACCTGTACTTTATTACATTTTAGCTCAGGATTTACAAAACTGACCAAGTTTTACTCATACTGTATATGCAGCCGCAGCCATCTTGAGTTATGTTGATTCTATAGGTTAATCAGTTGTAGATGTACAATTATGGTTACTTTAAGTAACATCTGCGGTGGTTCAAGAGTTGGTTTGCTAATACACATGCACACAAATTACACAATCACCTTATCAAGATGGTGGTGATAATTTGAGCACTAAGACATCCTGAATAATATGCATTCTGTTTGAACTTCTCATCCAATAGTAGATCAATGTTTTGTCATTTTTAAATGCATGCACGGAGTGTTAAAGCAGTGTTCGCTAAAACAAATGACAGGTTTTCTCTTACCTGTTATCTATTTTTTATTAAGTTTTTAATCAACATTACAAAAATGTATTTGCCAGGGGTATTTTAACAGGTAAAAAGAAATGGTGTTCATATATAAAAAAAAGGAACAAGACAATCTATTTACAGATTATATAGATAAATTCACATTAAGGTTTTCTATAGCTGAGATGGTTTTCATTGCCTTTTTATTTTCATGTCCTTTAATTGTGGAGCTGTATATGTACAGTTCCTTGCTGAAGTGGGTTATGTTTGGCTTGGAGTTGGACCACTTTTTGTTGTGAATGTGAAATTTTCTCAGGAGAAGGAGAAGTTGAGTGAAATAGATCTTAATCCACATCCTTATCGTTGAAGCATAGTATAATGTATTTTTCTGTCAATTGACTTGTTTGTCCAGTTTTCTGTCATATGAGTTGTACATCTGTCCATAACGTCTTTGTATGATTACATTGATATAATAAATGAGAAATTGTTTCCATGTGTAGTTCACAAAATGTATCAAGTTTAACTCTTCCCAGTGTTTTTTTTTAACAGGGTACATTATGATTGATTTTATATGAAACCTCTAACTTTATTTGTCAAGCTATTTTTTTCTCCATTTAACCAAACTTGCCTCCGATTAACTTATTTAAATATAGAAGACCAAAAAAATCTACCAGGAGGTAAAGTAATCTTCTGCAGACATGTTCTTATTAGTTTGTTGGAACATGTTGTTGTTGTTGTGTTGTTTTTTTTTTTACTGATATCCATTCCACCTAGCATTATGGGGCTTTTAAGTTGGTCTCTAGATAAATTATCAGATTTTGTTCCTTTGAAGAGCTGCAGGTGTGTTTCAGTCTAACGTTTGTTTAATAAATGCACTTGGACAGTCAAATTAGCTGCATTACACTGGGGCGGTGCAGCTGGTTTAACTTGCTCCAAGCAGCGAACAGAATGAAGGTGGGGGTACCATGGCAAGCTGATTGTGTCATTAATTCCTGGTGAAGATTCTCAGTCATCCAGAACATGGTAAATTCAAAAAAAGTTCAGGAAAAAACAAAGTATAAAGTATAATAAATAAAGTCCAGTTGTTTTTGTCTTGAACTTTTTTGAATTTGTCATTATAGCTGCGTTTACCTATTACATAATGAATTTAATTTATAATGCACTTTTCATTAATGAAAATCTCAGTGTTACAAAGTGCAACAAAAATCAAAGATTAAAAACAAGTGATAAAATCAAGTACAGTAAATCAATGAATGTATCAACTAAGATTAAAGGTAAAATCATGTGGAGGCAGAATAGGCTCGCTTAAAAAGAAAGATCTTTAATAATAATAATAATAATGTGTTTGTCTGTCATCTGCGTATGTTTCCCATACACAGACGAAATTCGTCTCTGCATTTAACCCAACCACCCCAGGTGGTGCAGTGAGCAGCCAGAGGGCGCTCGGGGAGCTGGAGAAATAGGTGTGCACTCATAGACACCCCAAGGTGTGTAGTGGCCGGGACGCGAACCCGCGTCCTTCGGGTCCCAAGTCAAACGCCCTAACCACTATACCATCTTTTAAGCCTTGTTTAAAGTCAACCAGTGACTGTGGAGCTCTCAGGTAGTCAGGGAGGGAGTTCCATAGGCGGGGGGCAGCCACACTGAATGCCCGGTCTCCCATGGTCCTTAATTTGGTTCGTGGAATGTGAAGGAGATTACTGTTCTGTGATCGAAGAGACCGGGTGGATGAATATGGAGCAAGAATGTCCTTTAGATAATCTGGTGAAGTTCCGTGTAAGCATTGGTGTGTAATGAGAGCAGTTTTGTACTGAATTCTGTAGGTGACAGGAAGCCAATGGAGGTTATGGAGAATGGGTGTAATATGTTCAAATTTACGAGCTCTCAATAAAATCCTTGCTGCACTGTTTTGAATATATTGAAGCTTCTGAAGGTTCTTGCCAGGGATCCCAATAAACAGGGAGTTGCAGTCGTCGAGCCTGATACCATAGGCATCGCAACCATTATATGTGAAGTGGACATGTCCCCCCCCACATTCAAAAAACTTTTATTTGGACCCCCCCTCCACACTTTTACTATGAAACATTAGTTCAGTCGGCGCTGGCGCTCTCTTTCTTCGTGAATGAATCCATTCCACTTGATTAATAGGACTCCACTCCAGGTTTTCCTAGTTACCTCCAACTCTAGACACGGCAGCCCAAGTTAGCAGCCTGTTGCTAATTGCAGTGTTTTTGTGCATCTCCTCCTGCCTCAGCAGAAAACCCGCATAGATGGAGGAGATGGAGACACCTCTGTGTTGATCACTCGCCAGTTTAGCAGCTTAGTGCGGACAGTTGTTAACCAAGGGGTTTATCATAAACGTAACCTGTGGGAGGGGCCAAAAGGGTCTGGTGCAATGTGGGATGGGTGGTGGCCGAGGGCGGGGACCTTGGCGGTCTGATCCTTGGCTACAGAAGCTGGCTATTGGGATGTGGAATGTCACCTCTCTGGTGGGGAAGCAGCCTGAGCTGGTGTGTGAGGTTGAGGGGTTCCGGCTAGATATAGTCGAACTCACCTCAACGCATGGCTCTGGCTCTGGAACCAGTTTCTTTGAGAGGGGTTGGACACTCTTCCATTCTGGTGTTGCCCCTGGTGAGAGACGTCGAGCAGGAGTGGGCATACTTGTTGCCCCCCCATCTTGGTGCCTGTACATTGGGGTTCACCCCTGTGAACGAGAGGGTAGCCTCCCTCCGCCTACGTGTGGGGGGACGGGTCCTGACTGTTGTTTGTGCCTATGCGCCAAATGGCAGCTCAGATTACCCACCCTTTTTGGAGTCCTTGGAGGGGGTATTGGAGAGTGCACCTCCTGGGGACTCCCTTGTTCTACTGGGGGACTTCCAATGCTCATGTGGGCAATGACAGTGAGACCTGGAGGGGTGTGGTTGGGAGGGGCCCCTGATCTGAACCCGAGTGGTGTTCTGTTATTAGACTTCTGTGCTCTGGTGTTCTGTTATTGGACTTCTGTGCTCGTCATGGATTGTCCATAACGAACACCATGTACAGGCATAAGGGTGTCCATGTGCTCTTGGCACTAGGACACCTTAGGTCGCAGTTCGATGATCGATTTTGTTGTTGTCTCATCTGATCTGTGACCGCATGTCTTGGACACTCGGGTGAAGAGAGGGACGGAGCTGTCAACTGACCACTATCTGGACCACTATCTGGTGGTGAGTTGGCTCCGATGGTGGGGGAGGATGCCGGTCAGACCTGACAGACCCAAACGTATTGTGAGGGTCTGCTGGGAATGTCTGGCAGAGTCTCCCGTAAGACGGAGCTTTAATTCCCACCTCTGGGAGAGCTTCAAACCCGTTCCGAGGGAGGCGGGGGACATTGAGTCCGAGTGGGCCATGTTCCGCGCCTCTATTGTCGAGGTGGCTTATCGGAGCTGTGGCCGCAAGGTTGTTGGTGCCTGTCGTGGCGGCAACCCTCGAACCCGGTGGTGGACACCGGCGGTGAGGGATGCTGTCGGGCTGAATAAGGAGTCCTATTGGGCCCTTTTGGCCCGTGGGACCTCGGAAGCAGCTGATGGGTACCAGCAGTCCAAACGGCATGCAGCTCGGGTGGTTGCTGAGGCAAAAACTCGGGTGTGGGAGGAGTTCGGAGAGGCCATGGAGAAGGACTTCCGTACGGCTTCGAGGCGATTCTGGTCCACCATCCGACGTCTCGGGGGGGAAAAGCGGTATGCCACCAACACCATTTATAGTTGGGGTGGAGTGATGCTGACTTCAACTCGGGATGTTGTGAATCGGTGGGCAGAGTACTTCGAAGACCTCCTCAATCCTACTGGCACGTCTTCCACTGAGGAAGTGGAGCCTGGGGACTTTGGGTCAGGCTCTCCAATCTCTGGTGCTGAGGTCGCCGAGGTGGTTAAAAAGTTCCACGGTGGCAGGGCTCCAGGGGTGGATGAGATTCACCGGAGTTCCTTAGGGCTCTGTATATTGTGGGGTTGTGTTGGCTTACGCGACTCTGCAATATTGCGTGTACATCGGGGGCAGTTCCACAGGGTTGGCAGACTAGGGTGGTGGTTCCCCTATTCAAAAAGGGGGACGGTAGAGTGTGTTCCAACTATAGGGGATCACACTCTTAAGTCTCCTTGGTAAGGTCTATTCAGGGGTTCTGCAGAGGAGGGTTTGTCGGATAGTCGAACCTCGGATTCAGGAGAAGCAGTGTGGTTTTTGTCCTGGTCGTGGAACACTGGACCAGCTCTACACCCTCAGCAGCGTCCTAGAGGGTACTTGGGAGTTTGCCCAACCAGTTTACATTTGCTTTGTAGACTTGGAGAAGGCATTCGACCATGTCCCTCGGGGAACACGGTGGGGGGTACTATGGGAGTATGGAGTACCAGGCCCTTTGATACGGGCTGTTAGGTCCCTGTATGACCGGTGTCAGAGCTTGGTCCGTATTGCTGGTAGTAAGTCAGGCTCGTTTCCAGTGAGAGTTGGACTCCGCCAAGGTTGCCCTTTGTCACCGATTCTGTTCATAACTTTTATGGACAGAATTTCTAGGCGCAGCCAAGGTGTTGAGGGGATCTGTTTTGGTGGCCTTAGGATTGCTTCTCTGTTTTTTGCAGATCATATGGTCCTATTGGCTTCATCAGGTCGTGATCTACAGCTTTCACTGGAGCGGTTTGCAGCAGAGTGTGATGCGGCCGGGATGAGGATCAGTTCCTCCAAATCTGAGGCCATTGTCTTGAGTCGGAAAAGGTTAGAGTGCCCTCTCCGGGTCGAAGAGGAGGTCCTACCCCAAGTGGAGGAGTTTAAGTATCTCGGGGTCTTGTTCACGAATGAGGGAAAACTGGAGCGCGAGATCGATAGGCGGATAGGTGCAGCGTCCGCAGTGAAGCGGGCGCTGTACCGGTCTGTCGTGGTGAAGAGAGAGCTGAGTCAAAAGGCAAAGCTCTCAATTTACCGATCGATCTACGTTCCCACCCTCATCTATGGTCATGAGCTTTGGGTTATGACCGAAAGAACGAGATCTCGGATACACGCGGCTGAAATGAGTTTTCTCCGCAGGGTGTCTGGACTCTCCCTTAGAGATAGGGTGAAAAAACCCACACCCCACTGAACATAAGTGGATCTGCGGTGGAAGTAGTCTCCAGCTACAAGTACCTGGGTGTACACATGAATGATAACCTCAGCTGGAGCAACAACACCACCAGCCTGATCAAGAAAGGTCATCAGAGACTCTACTTCCTCAGACGGCTGAGACGAGCTGGTCTGAGTAGCCCAGTCCTCACCTCCTTCTACAGGTGTGCAGTGGAGAGCATCCTGTGCTCCAGCATCAACGTGTGGCATGGAGGCTGCACAGTTGCAGAGAGAAAAGCTTTACAGAGAGTGGTGAAGGCTGCACAGAGGTCTGTTGGAGTCAGTCTCCCCACCATCACAGACATTTACACCTCCAGATGCAGGAAAAGAGCCACCTGCATCATGAAAGACCCCACTCACCCAGCACACACACTCTTTGCCCCACTCCCTTCAGGACGGCGGTTAAGGAGCATCAAATGTAGAACCACTAGACTGAGGAACAGCTTCTACCCTGAGGCTGTTAGACTCATGAATAAATAAATAATAAGAATAATCACTGCAAAATATCACATCATGCTGATGCTGATCTGTTTTCTTGTTGCTGTGTTCATCTGTGACCATCTGCTCATACAGACTCATGTTCGTGCTGCTGTTTGTAATGATGTTTTTCTATTACATTAGGGCTTAGTGTATTTCTAGTTGATGTTTTTCTTAGTTATATCCTAGATGTTATTACTGTTCTTCTCTTACATTTTGTTGTTGGATGTAAATGGGACCCTGTGTACATAATCTCGTTTCATCACATGTACCACATGCGGTAAAGACTCTCTGACTCTCTGAAAAGCTTGGTCATCTGGGACGGACTCAGAGTAGAGCCGTTGCTCCTCCACATCGAGAGGAGCCAGTTGAGGTGGCTCGGACATCTGGTTAGGATGCCTCCTGGACACCTCCCTGTTGAGGTGTTTTGGGCACGTCCCACCGGGAGGAGGCCCAGGGGAAGACCCAGGACACGCTGGAGGAACTATGTTTCTCAACTGGCCTGGGAATGCCTTGGGATTCCCCCGGAGGGGCTGGCCCAAGTGGCTGGGGAGAGGGAAGTCTGGGCCTCCTTACTTGGGCTTCTAACCCCGCGACCCGACCCCGGATAAGCGGAAGAAAATGGATGGATGGCTCTACATAGCATCTTAGCTTAGCAGTAACTGTGGCACTGTAAGACGTTGCAGGTGTAATGCCGGGTACCCACCAAACGCGTTTCGCGCCGGCGAAGCAGCCACTTTACATGCAAAGTCTATGTGGAGGCGCGGCCAGGGGCGGCGCGGCCAGGGGCGGCGCGTCTTGACCAGTTCAAGCAGCGCGGCAGTGCGCGGCAGTTCTTTCTCACGCACGCACGCGTCCAAAGCAGACGACGCGTCGAGCAGCCAAAGTTCATTCATTTGAACCTTGGCTGCTCGACGCGTCGCAGCAACCAATCGGGAGAGCCTCTGCTATGTGATGACGCAACAATGACGGGACTGTTTTTGGACTTGTTAAACTTAGCCCAACGAGCCTCCATGAAGAAACCAGCCTCCAGTAAGAAACCTGGCATTTTTACAGTTGCCGCTGTCTGCTCGAGCGTACGATCACCCCAAACATAAAAAAATCATTTTAATCTCAACAAAGACCTTCGGAGCTGCAGTTCGGCTTGTAGAAAACCCACTCAAGTAGTAACGAGGCTCACGTACAGCTGATTTCATCTGCCTAGTGTACAGAAAACAAAACAAATCCGACCGGGAAGGGAGCCAGACGCTGCTCCCACTGCGCGTCTGCAGAGCGTTCGGTGTGAACAGACATCTGTTGACAAGCAGCAAACACGGTGCGTTGGGAGCGTTTTGACGCGTTCGGTGGGGACCCGACATAAGAGTCATTGTGTGTTAAGGTGCATTAAAGTTGAAATGTCTTTAAAACCCCACACCTTATTATCCTCAAGCTTCATGAGAAACGCATGTTGAACACAAGTTAAAAAAAAATTCCAGTGGTGGTGGTTTTTATTTCACTATAAACACAAATATTGCCGACCTGACGCTCTGTATTGCATCCATCCATCCATTTTCTTCTGCTTATCCGGGGTCGAGTCGCGGGGGTAGCAGCCTAAGTAGGAAGGCCCAGACTTCCCTCTCCCCACCCACTTGGGCCAGCTCCGCTGGGGGAATCCCAAGGTGTTCCCAGGCCAGCTGAGAAACATAGTCCCTCCAGCGTGTCCTGGGTCTTCCTCTGGGTCTCATCCCGGTGGGATGTGCCTGGAACACCTCACCAGGGAGGCGTCCAGGAGGCATCCTAACCAGATGCCCAAGCCATCTCATCTGGCTCCTTTCAATGTGGAGAAGCAGCGGCTCTACTCTGAGTCCTTCCCAGATGACCGAGCTTCTCACCTATCTCTAAGGGAGAGCCCAGACACCCTGCGGAAAAAACTCATTTCGGCCACCTGTATCCACAATCTCGTTCTTTCAGTCACAACCCAAAGCTCATGACCATAGATGAGGGTAGGAACGTAGATTGACCGGTAAATTAAGAGCTTTGCCTTTTGTGCCTACTTCACTGCTGACGCTGTACCTATCCGCCTATCAATCTCCCGCTCCTTTTTTCCTCATTCGTGAACAAGATCCCAAGATACTCGTCCACTTATTACATACATATTGCAGTTCTGACAATAAAGTTGACTTTGACTTTGACACTTGGGGCAGGACCTCCTCCCCGACCCAGAGAGGGCACTCTACTCGTTTCCAGCTCAAGACCGTTGCCTCAAATTTGGAGGAACATGTCCTCATCCCAGCTGCATCAAACTCTGCGGCGAATCGCTCCAGCGAAAGCATCACGATCTGATGAAGCCAATAGGACCACATCATCTGCAAAAAACAGAGAAGCGATCCTAAGGCCACAAAAATAGATCCCCTCAACACCTTGGCTGCACCTAGAAATTCTGTCTGATGCTCTGTATTAAAGTGCATTAAAGTTAAAATGTCTTGAAAACCCACAGCTCAATTTACCGTATTATCCGGAATATAGGTTGCGGCTTTTTATCATTTTTGCATGCCCTGCGACCTATATTCAGGTGCGACCTATTTATAGCTTTTTATAAAATAAGCTGATTTGTAATCATTTATTAACAAAAATTAAACTGAGACACACTCTTACAATAATGTCAGCTAACATTTTTTTTAGGTGTTTATCCTGCTAAAATTATTCATTTATTAAAGAAAAGTTCAGCTCAGACACATTTGCTATAATTTTTATCAAACAAATAATTGTTTTTAAGTGTTAATCTTCTTAAAAGCCTTGCTGTGCGCTCCTGTGGCAGACATTTGCAGCAGAGCTAAACACGGTCCACATTTTGACGTAGGCGCGACCTATATTCAGGTGCGAACTATATATGGATTTTTCCTATTCTTTGGCAATAATTGGACAATGCGACCTATATTCAGATGCGACCTATATTCCAGAAAATACTGTACACAAACTTGGTGAGAAACATTTTAAATGTGTGGAATTAACGGAATTTTAGTTGAAATGTTGCTTTTTTTGGTGTACTTTTTTGCGCACATACCCCTACACACATCAGTGTGTCCGCCCACATTACAGATGCTTTTGACTCCAATGCATGATACAATGGCATGCCTTACTGCTAGTACTACTCTGCTGCCATCTAGTGGTTGAGAATGGTACTGTTCAATTGTTTTCAGTCAGAATGAATGATATCATGAGTCATATCTCAGCCAAAAATTGGTTTATAAATATGGGGAAAATTCCACAAGTACGTCGCTTTGGCCTATAAATCGCAGGGCATGTTAATTATGCAAAAAACAGCAACTTAAAGGCCGAAAATATGGTACAGAGAATATCTCTTTTTTTTTTGAGTAATGACATTTGTTTCCATATAAAGTCAAATAATGCTTTATCTAACTTTTTGCATACATCTTTTGGCATTCTGATCTTATCTAAAGTTACCAGCTCTGTTTTAAGAATGGGTAACGGCACATGGTTTAGTGTAAACATGTTGAGATTGGATTCTTTTTGTTCAAGGATCTGCATGCGTGGCACTTTTTTAACCTACAGGTTCTGCAAAGATATTTACAATACTTCTAACTCACCCATTCACACTCGGACATTTTTTCTTTATATATTTATGCATACTATATACATCAATTTTAGATCTCACTCAGACACTGATAGGCCTACCAGTGGGCATTGGGGTGTTCAGTTTCTTGCCAATGGACACCTTGGCATGCTGCAGGGAATTGGGATCGAACCCCCGAGCCTTCGATTGGAGGATGACCTCTCTACTGGTCTAGATTTCTTTGGCTGCAATCTGTGTCTGTTTCCACCAAATTCCACCTGAGCAGATTGTTGTACAGAAGCACAAAGTGGATTTTAACCCGTTCAGCCCCAGCAGTCAAAGTGCCCGAAGAGAACACGTTTCGGCTGCAGAGCACTCCTGGGTGACATTTTGAAAGAGGGGGTAGCGGGAGTGAGAACCTGCTTCAGGGGGTTGGAGGGGGCGAACGACATGGCTGCGATCTAGGGAAACGATTAAATCCAGATTCTTAGTGACAACATTTCTCTCTCCCTTACCCATCCCCTGAGGGGGCTGACACAGGCAGCAGCAAAGGAGGAGGGAGAGGAGGATGGAGGAAGGATGGAGATTAAGAAGAAAAGTGTGCTGGTTATCTTAATTAAATGGAGGTGCATTTTTTCCTCCTCCTATTGATTTCTGCCAGGGGTGCTGTGTGTTTTGTGTGCGTTTGGGGGGAAAGAAAAAAAACAACGATACAAAAAGAAAAATCTTCCTCTGTTCTCTCATTCAGGATTGGTGGCTAGATTTTTCAGTCCTGGTTGATGTGATTGTTGTCAAAGTACTGAGATTTGTTTTTGAGTTGAGCTTTAAAGAATAGTGTTCAGCTGTTATTTGTCTCGTTGATATTTAAAGGCCTATCATGTAAAGGACTGTATATCATCTGCCGCCTGACATGACAGTTTTTGTTTGTTGTCTGTGTTGAGGATGACTCTCAGCTACTACCACAGAAGCTTGACCTCATCTGTTATTTTGAGTTGCTTGCTGTTGTGATAGCAAGTTTTAAACCGTGGTGGGATTTAATGAAGCACAAGTACTTCACTACTGTACTTAAGTAGTGTTAAACATGGGTAATTTTGACTTTTACTCCACTACATTTTACATTTAGTATCTGTACTTTCTACTACACTACATTTCTATAATGCGTTGCGTTACAAGTTACATTCACATTGCATTTTTAAATTTTATTTGTTCATTAGTTTGAAAGTAACCAACGGCGGGAGGGGAGTTGGTCCATTGAATCACTGTAAAGTGGGCAGATAACATTAGACCCGGCTTCAAGAGCTGGGCCAATGATATATACTGTATTCTAGTGTATGCATCACTGAGCTGGGAGCACCCACAGCACTGCTAACACACCCAAAATGGATTCCACTGCGGAGAGTCAGCCAGAAGATTCGCCACTCATGGCCTTATTGAAAGACTATTGGAAAGACTATTGGAAAGACTGTTCAGTACAGCAGGACATATTATCTCTCCCAAAAGAGCCAGACTGGAGAGAGAAATCAAGATGAGCATAAAAAAAATTCCAACATAGAATTGAAATCAAACTATATACTGTAAATGGAAAAATACTGGTAATATTTTGTGCTTTAAAATGCAAGAAAAGTGTTTTTAATAGTCTGTGTTTTACTTTATTTTCTACTTGATACCCAAGTCTTGTCCAGATTTAATCACCAAAAAAAGACTAGTTATTGTTGTCATAGCTTAAAATGAATGTTTCATCTCATCAAAACAATCATACTCTAACAATATTATTATTTAGCAGAACATTGGTCAACATTTTCTATAAATCCTTTAATTCCACTGAGTTCTGATTGAGTTTAGGTTGGATAAAGCCTATAAAGTATTTATTTTCATATTGTTGTTCGCATTCATGGATTCACCAGGTGTTTCTACGTATTGATGAACTACATTAAAGCTCTGCAGACTTTTGTTTAAGAAACTTTAAAACAAGTTACATTTTATTAAATGAGTCATTGGAAACAACTTTATTATTCAATTAAACCTGTTGACCTGACTATCAACTGTTGGCTGACCGTCTTAGGTTTTACTTTAACTTAAATGTTAAATCTAAAAATAACGCAACCAACTGGGACAAACTGAACAGTTTGAAGGCTTTTCTTCAAATTGTATTTTCACAACCAACAAATTAAACTTACCGTATTTTTCGGGCTATAAGGGGCACTTAAAATCCTTTTAAATTTTCTCAACAATCAACAGTGAGCCATATGTATTAATTCCGGTTGTGCTTACTGACCTGGAACCAATTTTATGTGGTTATTGTGAATGAGTTGAATAAAAATAGACTTATGACTTTTATTTTACTTAATGCACCTTATAATCCGATTGCGCTTTATAGTCCGAAAAATACGGTATTTGCCTTTAACTGTTTTTGACTTGACATGAAAGCCTTAAGAGATGTCTCAGATGAAAAGTCATCAGTTTTAGAAACACGAGTCTCACCACAGTCTTGTTTTTATTTTTTTACAGCATTTCACAGCTGCAGCTTTTATTCACAGCAACATGTTCTGCTTTTATGCTTTTTATTCCTGTAAATCTTCATTTTCTGTATTAGAACTTTTAGTGTGTCAGAGGTCCTTTAGTTTTCCAGGTGGTAAAAATGTTATATATGTGAACAAATGGCAAATACAATGAACCTAACGTTGATTTAAATCTGAACAGATCTCGTTGAAAAGGCTTTTGAGGAGTCTCTGAATCTGCATAAAAAAGAACTGTGGAAATGTGTAACATTAGTTTGATTCGTGCCAAATTGAGCTGCAGAAACCTTTTTGTATTCGTCATCAGCGCTACACTTGTTTTAGCAAAAACCTTTGGAATATTTTACATTATGAACCCAGAGATGATTGAATTCAGTCTGATAAAGAAACCTTTAGTGAAGCCTCTCAGTAAAAGTTGATTCCTTCCTTGTTTTAGTGAAAAGGACTTTGATTCTCTTACAGTGCACCAGCACGTGCTTTGAATACCTTTGTTCTGTGTTTGATACGTTTTATATTTAGTGAATTGTTTCTTAAGGTGGAGTTCTGGAGCCTTCAGGCCTCTTTTTCCTGGATGACGACACATCACACTCTTCATGGCCTACAGCCTTTTAGAAGGTGGACAGATGGCAAATTTGGAAACTCTTTATTGTCTAGGGCAGGGGTGTCAAAGTCAAATACACGGCGGGCCAAAAAAACAAATTTGCTACAAGCCAAGGTCCGGACTGGTTCATTGTTTATTATAAGGGGGTGATATAAGATTTTTTTTTCATCTTTCTGCACTCTTTTCATTCAATGTTTTCTTTTTGATGAATTTGTTTTATTTTGTCTCATTTAAATGAATGAATAAATTAATTAAATAAAATATTAAATAGCTTTACATCTGCTAAGTTCTTGGCATAAATCAACACAGACATGTTCCTGCTTTTAGTATTTTACATTGTTTTATAATGTAGCTGTTTATGTTTCGTTTTTTTTAAATACAGTTTTTTTATGATTTTTATTTAATATGCTTTTTTATGATTGTTTACTGTTGGCTGCAAGTATCAAGCTGCAAAATCCTTTTCTACAGCTGATAGCTGTTGGTCATTAATTATGATGAAGTTTAGCAACTTCTCGGTGAACATTTGAGCTCTGTGGCTTCAGCGGTGTGTGTTTCTTGTTCAATCCGGGGCGGGCACTCTGATTTCAGTCAGCCGCTCTCAGCCTGTCCCTCCTACGAGACGGTCAGACAGCGGGTCGGACTGGACACAGCTGGCTGCGGTCGGTCTCCCTTTCGGTTCAGCGAGAGTGGCGTCCCGCTGAAGCCCCAGAGCTCAAATGTCCAACGTAAAACTAACTTGACCGCAGTTTAATGTGGCGCTATGGCTCTGCAGACATTGCTCGTTGCTGTCTTGAGGTGTTTAGTGTAAAATACTTCCACACAGCGGACATGTTACAATGAAAAGTTGGCTGGCTGTTAGCTAAAGTGCTACTCATTCAGTCCGCACGCTGTAGCTGGCTGCAAACTATGAAATGGATTTCCTGAATGTGATGTATGGCGGGTCTTATTACTCTGGGTTCATGAGACATGACTCCGGATCGGCCCCATCCCTACTACCGTTGGATTGTGGGGAATGTAGTGTTGATGCGTGCAAAACACCAGCGGGCCGTTTCTAACAGTAATTAAATATCATCCAGGAGGCCATAGATAATTAATTTGTGGGCCGGATCTGGCCCACGGGCCTCGACTTTGACATATGTTGTCTAGGGCAATCATGATGCTGCTCATTTTAAATACAGATGCATCTAAAAAAACAAATCGTGAAAAAGTTTTTTTTTGTTTGTTAATGATTTCAGAATGTGAAACACAGAGTGAAGTACTTCAAGCCTTTATTTCTTGTCATTTTGATAATTATGGCTTACATAAAAAAAATCAGCTTCTCAGAAAATCTGAATCTTTGCCGTCATTGCACATCTGATATATGAGACGGCAGTGCTTCTCCGCCTGGTGCATATAATAAATGCATAAATAAAACCCTAAAACACTAAAACAGGAATACTATAGTGGAAAAATAGTAAGGATTTTAAAACCCTTAGCATTCACACACTTCTGAATTCAAGGATCTGATGGCTCAAAGAAAGAAACTGGTTTAGAGTTTGTTTGTCCTGAATATTCCACAGCAAGCTTTTAGTACTTTTGTCAGGGTGGGTTGGTGCCAGATCCTGCTGGAAAATGAAATCAACATCTCTATAAGGCTTGTCAGCAGAAGGAAGCATGAAGACTCTAAAATGTTCTGATAGATGCAATGTTGACTGAGGACTTCACAAAAACCAGTGGACCATCACCCGTAGAGGACATGGACCCAAACCATCACTGACTGTGGAAACTTCACTCTGGACTTCAAGCCACATGGATTCTGGACCTCTCCACTCTTTAAGACCTTAATTTACAAATGACATGAACATTTACTTTCATCTAAAAGAGGACATTGGTCCACTGAGCAACTGTCCAGTTCTTTGTCTCCTCAGCAGGTAAGATGCTTCTGACGTCTCTGGTTCAGGAGTGGCTGGACTTGAGGAATGAGACATCTGTAGCTCATGTTGATCAGCTGATCAGGGTGTGACACAGGTGGCATAGTGGCGCAGCAGGTTGCCTCAGTGAGAAGGTCGCCGGATCGAATCACGGCCAGGAGCCTTTCTGGGTGGAGTTTGCATGTTCTCTCCATGCATGTGTGGGTTTCCTCTCACAGACCCATAACATGCATGTTAGGTGGTAACTCTAAATTGTCTCTAGGTGTGAGTGAGAGAGTGAATGGTTGTTTGTCTATGTGTCCCTGTGATGGACTAGACTTGTCCATGGTGTCCCCCCACCTCTCGCACAGTGATGGATGGAAATGGGCACCAGTGACCCCCACAACCTGACACGGAAAAAGCGGGTAAAAGATACTGGATGGATGGATGTGACGCCATACGTTTCTAATACTATTGACCCACTTCATTATATTCTAATTTTCTGAGACACTGAAGTTTTTCACTATCTGTAATCCATAATCCTCAAAATTACAAGAAATGAAGGCTTGAAATATTTCACTCTATGTTCAATGAATCTGCGAGTTTCACTTCTGAAAATATATCCCCACATATGCAACGATAAACCACTACAACGTTCAAACGTCCACAGGTACATGCTCAAAACCATCAAAGCCTAATTACACAGTCCTAAATAAAGAGCTCACTGGATGCTCAGCATGCACCTACAGACCCTGTAGAGATTATCCAGGTTCTCATCCATTTCTTTACATTGTGGCAATCATCTAATGTGAAATGGTTCAACTTCTGACCATGACTGCAGCACTTTTAAAGTTTTGACAGAAAAATGTCTTTGGCGAGAAAGACCCTGCTCTTTGATATTCTGCAGCTCTGACTAGCTGCTCTCAAACGTTTTGACCCCAGAGAGAAATTATCTCTGTGAGGACTGTGAGATGAAGACAAAACTCAAAGAAACGGTGTTTCGGCGCTGAAGGTGACCTCAACGTTGCAGCTCGGCAAATTAAAGCATCCGAGCTATCAGATCGTGTGGAAGGCTAAGCGGATATACACACCACATCACGGAGAGGTGACTGCCTATCAGCGACTGATCGTGCTCCCAGATTACTCCATTTTACGTAATTCCCATCAGCATAATTCATCTTACAAAACATCCCCTTCAGCCTTTAAAATTAATGCAAAGTCCCTCAAAGGGAGTTGAGTGGAAAACATTTGAGCAGGTATGAGAAAATAAGATTCCTTTTTTTTTACATACCTGAGGGCATCACACTGGGCCCACTAAGCTTTTTAACATTTATATGCCCAGATAAGAAAAGTCCATTATTTTCAATGCAGAATGCTCATCAGCTGGCTTTGAAGCCACAAAAGCTTTGATGGCTTATTTTTTTCTCCAGTGGTTATTGCAGAGTTAGTTCAGATCAGAATATCCATGTCCTCCAAAGTGGAGGACTTTTAGCCCATTTGGTTGCAAAGTAATGCAAACTGCTCAGCTGCACTGCAGTTTTATTCATTTATGCAAACCTTTTATAAATGCTGTTTCCACTGAAGAGTTCAAAGTATAGAACAGGACTCTGTTTCTGTTTTCACACACAAAAAAAACAAAAAAACATAATCCTCTACATTGTCCTTATTGTTTCTCTGGCGTTTGCAGGTTCTGGCTTTAACAAAACATTTTCATAGAAAAATGTTCTTATCGCTTTTGTCAGCTACGATGGAGCTTTAGGGCCATGCTAAGAAAAACAGCCATAAAATTACGAGAATTAAGTCGAATAAAATCTTAATATCACGAGAATAAAGTCCTATGAGACTTTTTTCAGCTCATGCCCCCCCTCGAGTGTTCTAGAGACACTGTTTAGAATATTGTAAGAGTGTGGGAAGAGTTTAAAATGACTTAATATATATGTATATAAATAATAAAATAAACAACTACTTACCATATTTTTTGGAGTATAGGTCGCACCTTTTTATCATTTTTTTCATGGCCTGTGACCTATACTCAGGTGCGACCTATATATGGCTTTTTATAAAATAAGCTGATTTGTAATCATTTATTAACAAAAATTAAACTGAGACACACTCTTACAATAATGTCAGCTAACAAATATATATTTTTAGGTGTTTATCCTGCTAAAATTATTCATTTATTAAAGAAAAGTTCAGCTCAGACACATATTTGCTATAATTTTTTATCAAACAATTAATTGTTTTTAAGTGTTAATCTTCTTAAAAGCCTTGCTGTGCGCTCCTGTGGAAGAGACATTTGCAGCAGAGCTAAACACGGTCCACATTTTGACGTAGGTGCGACCTATACTCAGGTGCGACCTATATATGGATTTTTCCAATTATTTGGCAATAATTGGATGGTGCAACCTATACTCCGAAAAATACAGTACTTGTACTGCTATTCCTAGTTTGTGTTTTTTCACTTCATCGTGGGTCTTCAGGGTACGGATCCCCCACAATAAAAGAGGGGCTACTGTAGTTAGAGGGCATGGATGTAGTTGGAGTGAGGAAAAGTGGGGAAAAACGTGACAAACTTTTAGATGGCTAATGAGACAATCATATTTTTTAATTATTTCATACTGTCTGCATGGAAAATGTAATCAAATTATACATGAGAAGCATATTGCAGCATTAGGTACCTTCATAAATCCAGATTCCTTCTTCCAGTTCTGTGCTTCGTCACAAATCATGAAACAAACCTTTCTCCTGTTCCACAAACATCACAATCTAAAGGGAAAATCTCCAAAACACATAAAATGAATTAGCTCAGTAAATGATGCAGAGCTTATCACCACAAATCCTCGCTAAGAAATTCATTTCATTCTCATTTGTATTTCGCACACATGGGTGCCCCTTGCCCTCTGTGTGTGAATGGTCTTTCTCTTCATGTGTGTTTGGACGGTGGAAATCACTGTGCTTTTCTCTGCTGTGCCTGTGTGTCACGGTTCGTAAGATAATACAGTGTGAACATGAGAACTAGAACCAGCCAAGCCTGGGAGATTTTCCAAAGCTGCACACATGCACATCCCTGCTGGCAGCACACCAAGCTTCCTGACTCAGATCTGCAGTTTTCACTGCACATGCATGAAGCAAACCTCTGCCGGTTTAAAAAACGATCTTCGTCCAGAGGTGTAGGTTCTATTAATTTACACAGATGTTTAGTGTATTTGTTTGTCATATGTATAGGTCAACACAAGGTCAACAATGCAAAGAAATGCTCAGGACAAGAAGATCCACCTCGACTCACCAAAAACACTCAAATGCCAAAGCACGCAACAAAAGTACGAAACAAAGCACCAAAAAGTGAACAAGAAATACATCTACAAGGTCCAAAATAAATATAGTAAACAACGTGGTAGAATAGAATGGTGCAAGTAGGATGAATCAGTACCTCACAGGCAGTAACACTGATGATGTGCATGATACATATTGCACTCAGCATAAACCACACAGGTTGTGTGACAGGCACAGGCAGTGAGCAACATTGAGATGAACCACGATGGCAAGGCAACAACACACATGATACAACCACATTGTGCAGCAGCAATACCACACTATACCATACCATACCAATTTATTTATAGAGCACTTAAAACCACAACAAGGCCAACCAAAGTGCTGTACAATAGAAACAAAAAGCACAGTGGACAGGAAAACATAAAATAAAAATAGATATAAAATAGCAACAGAAACTAACTAAAATGGCCAACAATGTATAGTAGAGAGGATCAATAAACATATTGGGTGTCACAGATGTGACTCAGTTCTGTCGAGCGGGTAGAAGGACGTCGTCCAGGGCCACAGCACAGTCAAGGATGGACGGCTCCTGCCATGATTCCCTAAAGGCACACAGGTCATCCAGTCTATTCCTCAGAGACTGAACGCCTGAAAGCAGGACTGAGGGGAGCAGGGGTTTGCTGCGTCTTTGGTGGGTCCTGCACAAAACACCGTCTCGCTTCTCTCTCTGTGTTTTCCTCTTACGGCGACGGCCAAGTAAACAAAGCATCCAGGGGAAAATGTCTGCCCCGGAGTCCCCAAAAGTCAGCCCAAAGGCCCCACTCACTCGCGATCGCAACTCCAAAAGTGTGTTGCAGTCATACCCGTAGTGCCGGCGTTCAGTCCAGGAGCAAAAAGTCAAAACAAAAATGATAATGCAAAAGTTTTAGAATGTTGTAATTTATAAAAATGAATATGGTAAATTGTAAATGGAGCTTACTTATATAGCGCCTTCCGGCCCCCTATGAGGGGCCCCAAAGCGCTTTACAGCACCAGCCATCCACCCATTCATACACACATTCATACACCGGTAATGGTAGTCTGCCATGCAAGGCGCCAGCCAGTCCTACCGGGAGCAACTCGGGGTTAAGTGTCTTGCCCAGGGACACAACGACACATGGTGTGGGAACTCGGGATTCGAACCTCCAACCTTCCGATCGGGGGACG
>JBBPBX010022869.1:0-19977 GCA_038048925.1 Garcialebias charrua | reverse complement strand
TGATCAGCGAGAACAGAACTGGCTTGTAGACACCTTTATTAGACTAAAATAATTAAATATTAACAGGTTGCTCATGTTTAAAAAAAACAGCTCAGATCCATTTAATACCGTTTTCATGTTTTGCATAAATCATCATGTCTGTCTCAAGTTTGGATGAATGTTGTTTTGTTGCTTTTCTGATTATATTTGATCTAAACTGGTTCAAATATGAAATTAGATTTAAATCTGGGGCTGTTTCGAACTGAATTCCAACTTTTATTGTTGTATAACAAAGATGATGATTTAGAATTGGACATTTTCACATATACAATTTATTGTATAGAATTGTTGTAGATGTTTCAACTGAACAGCAATGATAATTAAATGTTTTCTGGAAGCTGTAGAGGTGTCAGTGCATAAATTTAAAAATCAAAATATTTAAATTGATGATAGGCTTTTACCTCTTCAGAGTTAATTTCATTGCAAGCATCTGAGATTAAGCGTTCTAAATTGTTGATTCATTGATTCGGGATTTGATTTCATCAATTAGACATATAAAATAGTTTTCAAAATATCAAAGTTCATGCACAGTAATCCAGGTGAAAATCCAACATTCAGTCAGCTCATCTGGACGTTTTCTTTTTTTGCTGAGCTGTTTCGTCCTTCATCCAAAGGACTTCTTCAATCAGGAGCCACCAAGAAACTGAGTTCCACAAGCAGCACAATCACATAATGGGAAAAAACAAACTGTTTTTATGGTGATAAGATGGTTTCTGGAGCCCGCCCTCTCCCCCGTCAACTCCTCTGAGGCAGCCATGCCAAAGGGGTTCAAAACACCAAAGTTCAATAATCCAGGTAGCCTGGTTGATACCAGACCCATGTCCTTCACTTCGCTTTGGACTAGGGTCTGGCATCTCTGCCATAGACAACGATTTCTCCTGGAGATTTTTGAATGGACCAATCAGAGAACAGGAGGCAGAGTTTTGTTAGTTTAGCCTGACGAGGTCCAGGCTATCAGATAAATTGCTCAGAAACCACTCGGTGGATATTTTTTCTGCCACCAGTGTGTAATTATATGTCTTTAATTTACTGACTGTTGGCCTAGATGAAACATTTGAGATAAAATTCGATTTTTTATCATTTATTTTCGTAGCGCACCCGAGGCTGTTTGGAAAATATCAAACCGAAACTATTTAATATCCAGCAGATTTGACCATTTCGTGAATTGATTTAGGAACTGTTAAGCTCAGGAACACTTCTGATATAACGTCAGCTATGAACTATATTTTTTCTCAGCAGAGAAATAATAGTTTTTTACCTTGTTTTGATGAAAATTCGTTCGTGGCGGCAGCCATTTTGAATGACGACGTCAGTCGACATCGTTCAAAACTCCGCCTTCTGCTCTCTGATTGCTCAGGAACACTTCTGATATAACGTCAGCTATGAAATCTATTTTTTCTCAGCAGAGAAATAATAGTTTTTTACCTTGTTTTATTGAAAATTCCTTCGTGGCGGCAGCCATTTTGAATGACGACGTCAGTCGACGTCGTTCAAAACTCCGCCTTCTGTTCTCTGATTGGTCCGGTCAAAAATTACCGGAGACATCCTTGTGGATGGGAGAAATGCCAGACCCAGCAGTGAAGGGAAATGAGAATTGAGCGGAGCTGCGTAGGAATGGCGAGGGCCAGGCTATAATCCAGGTAGAAACAATGAAACCATCTTATCACCAGCAAACTGTTTTTTTTTTTTTTTTTTTTTCCACTATAGGAGTGTGCTGCTTGTGGGACTCAGTTTGTCGATGGCTCCTCGGACTGATGAAGTCCTTTGGATGAAGGACGAAACGTCCCAGCAAAAAAAAAAGAAACTGTCCATATCACCTGACTGAACGCTGTTTGAATTTTCAAAATAGTTTTTCTTGCCTGCAAACTAAAAGTTAGAAACATTCTGTAAGATTCTGCTTTTAGGCTTTTCTCTTGATAAAATATTTATATAAGTTTATTTTGTTGTTGTTGTTGTTGTTGTTGTTGTTGTTGTTGTTGTTGTTGTTGTTGTTTAATTAAACTATTCACACTTTTCTGACCAGGCTGCAACGGAAAATAACTTTTCTGATCTTACAACAACAAAAAAAAGCTTTGTAATCTTACAAAATACCCACGGATACGGAAGGGTATTGCTGTCATCCATGAAATAATAATTCTTGATATTATGTAGTAAAAACGTGATATTATGTAGTAAAAACATGATAAGTATGTAGTAAAAACATGATCTTATGTAGTAAAAACGGGATAAGTATGTAGTAAATATGTATGTGTTGTGTGTTTATATACACACACAGTACATATATATTTATATATATGTAAATGTGTATATACTGGTGTATAATAATAATATAATTTTTACCAGAGTCTTGTTGTCCATGCAGAAAAAAAGCCTACTACTGCCACCTTGTGGATGAGTACATTTCTACATCTATACTTATCACGTTTTTACTACTTGCTTATCACGTTTTTACTACATAATATCACGTTTTTACTACATACTTATCAGATTTTTACTACATAGTATCATGTTTTTACTACATAATATCACGTTTTTACTACATACTTATCACATTTTTACTACATAATATCATGTTTTTACTACATATCACATTTTACTACATAATATCATAGTTTTACTACATAATATCACGTTTTTACTACATAATATCACGTTTTTACTACATACGTATCACGTTTTTACTACATACGTATCACGTTTTTACTACATAATATCACGTTTTACTACATAATATCATAGTTTTACTACATAATATCACGTTTTTAGTACATAATATCACGTTTTTACTACATACGTATCACGTTTTTACTACATAATATCACACTTTTACTACATACTTATCACGTTTGTACAATGTAATTTCAAAAATTATTATTTCATGGATGACAGCAATACCCTTCCGTACACGGAACTCTAAACTCTTCCCTGCGTTTGTCTCTGCTCTGTTATCGTTTTGCGTGATCTTCTCACACGCAGCGTGCTCGTGTTCGCCTCCCACCAGCAGCGCCCGGCGCTGAAGCGCTTTAATAATCTGCACACATTTATGAGTCCATGTCCGGGCCCATAGATCAGCGTCAGCGTGCCGACCTGCAGGAACATCCGTTAGATGTGATCCGGACTAATGAAGTTCTGCTCACATTACCTCCTCTGTCAGTCAAACTGATCATCAGCATCTCCCTCATTAACAAACACAGATCCCCACAGAGATTTACTCAGGTGCCGTGTTGCGTTCAGGGTCCTTGTGGGCCGGGGCGTGTGATTTATGGTCTCGTGTGACGTGTCACAAGGCGTGTGCCACGTTGACTTTTAATTGTGTGCCACTCTAATGTGACGAAGCTTTTCTTAATGTGTGTAATTAATGAACAGGTGGGGCGTCACGGTCCTGCCTGATTATAAAATAGATTTATCACCTGCTCTGTTTCCAGTCAGAGACCAGAGCTCAATTCTTTACTGTCCATCCATCCGTCCGTTCATCCATCCATCCATCCATCCATCTGTCTGTCCATCCTTCCGTCTGTCCGTTCATCCAGCCATCCAGCCATCCCTCCATCTGTCTGTCCATCCATACATCTGTCCGTCTGTCTGTCCATCCATCCATCTGTCTGTCCATCCATCCATACATACATACATACATACATACATACATCCATCCGTCCATCCATCCATCCATCTGTCTGTCTATCCATCCATCCGTCCGTCCGTTCATCCAGCCATCCATCCATCCATACATACATACATCTGTCCGTCTGTCTGTCTGTCCATCCATCCATCTGTCCATCCATCCATCCGTCCGTTCATCCAGCCATCCATCCGTTCATCCATCCATCCATATGTCTGTCCATCTGTCTGTCCATCCAGCCATCCATCCGTCTGTCCATCCATCCATCTGTCCATCCATTCATCCAGCCATCCATCTGTCCGTCCAGCCATCCAGCCATCCATCCATCTGTCTGTCTGTCTGTCTGTCCGTCCATCCATCCGTCTGTCTGACTATCTGTCCATCCATCTGTCCATCCGTCCGTCTGAATCTCCATCCATCCATCTGTCCATCCATCCATCCATCCATCCATCCATCTATTCATTTGACCATTTATCCATCCATCCATTCATCCATCTATCCAACATCCATCCATTCATTAATCTATCATCCATCCATCCATCCATATATATTATCATCCATCAATTTATTCATCCATCGATCGATAGATCCATCCATTCATCCATCTATCCAACATCCATCCATTCATTAATCTATCATCCATCCATCCATCCATCAGCTAACAATCTATTTTTCCATCCATCCATCCATCCATCCATCCATCCATCCATCCATTTATCAATCCATCCATTTATCCATCCATCCAACTATTTGTCCATGCATCCATCATTTATCCATCCATTTACCCATCCATCCATTTATCATCCAGCCAGCCATCCATCCAACTATTTATCCATCCATCCATCCATTTTTATGTCCATCTATTTATCATCCATCCATCATCCATCTGTCTATCCATCATCCATCCATTCAATCATGTATCCTTCCATCCATATACCCATGTATCTATTTATCCATCCATCCATCATCCACCAATCTATTTATCCATCCATCCATCAATTTATCCACCCACCCATCCATTCATTTATCCTTCCTTCCATCATCCATCCATCAATCCATCCGTCTGTCCATCTGTCCATCCATTTATCCATCCATCCATCCGTCCATCTGTCCATCCATTTATCCATCCATCCATCCATCCATCTGTCCATCCATTTATCCATCCATCCATCCATCTGTCCATCTGTCCATCCATTTATCCATCCATCCATCCATCCATCCATCTGTACATCCATTTATCCATCCATCCATCCATCCATCCATCCGTTGTCTATTTCCTGCTGTCAAATAGTGAGCATCATGTTACATCCTGACCATGTCAACATTCCTTTTTATTGCCTTTACCATGCTGCCCCGGTTTTTGTCAAAAACTAAAAGTACTGTATTTAAAACATCTATTAAATACTCTCAAGTTGTATCAAGGAGAGTAACAGTAAACTTTTATATTAATTTAATTCTAAAATATGCAACCTGCTGCCTGCAGGGCTGATTGAGCTGATTCTCCTTTGGGTCTTTGAGGAGTAACAAGCAGTTCTTGAATGTCCCCCATCGCTGAGGGATTTGAAAAGTGAGTGTTTGTAGTTTTGGAGATGAGTGTTTTTTTTTTGTTTGTTTTTTTACTGGAGTTGAACAGGGAATGAGATTAATCCTTAATGTGTTTGCCAAGATATTCAAGTTGTTAAGAGTTACTGTACATCATACAGAAGAACAGAGGTAGTTCATTTTAGTTTACCAGTAATAATAAAATAAAATAAAAAAAAACATTTAGTCGCTTCAGGTTTTACACATTTCATTTGCAGTTCTTGGTGTGTTTGCAGAGAAATTATAGCAGGAGATAAGAGCAGCGTTGTCTCTGTCCATATCCCTCCCCTGCAGAAGAAGCCCCAGTCATTCATCACGTCTCACTGATGTCACTGCTCTGAGCTCTGCGAAGGAGAGAGACGCTGCGTCAAAATTTCATTGTGGTCACGTATGGAGCAGACAGAAAATGACAGTTTGCTCAGGCGTGTGAATGAAGATATTGTATTCACTGCTGAGCCTGATTGGCGTAGTTGGCTGAAAAGAATCTTTATTTCCAAGTGTTTTATTATTCAGTCAGTGAAATCTGTCTGATAAGTCGTATTTTATTGGCAGTTAGTGGAATTAGGCGACCAATAACTTTGCCTTATTCAATGGTCAGCTGAATATGTAGATTTTCTAAACCGAACTAATCATAAATTCTCATAATAAGAGTGGATTATTGCCAAACACCCCCCTTAAACCCACATTTGTTGTCCCCGTCACACAGCGGAAAGGGAAAAATTTAAAATACAGTCCATCCGCGCATGCTGTGATCACGATAACTTAGAAAGTAAGTTAGTTACGGACTTCCATTTTGATATGTGTTTGCATCTTGGCATAGAAAAGATTCCTTTGGAAAATTGGTCAAAATCCAAGATGGCCACCACCATGTACAGGTAGTCCCCGACTTACGAACGAGTTCCGTTCCTACGCGCCGTCGTAACTCAAAAATTGTCGTAAGTCGGAAAATACGTCCAAACGGCACCTCATACTGTATTTTACCAAGCACTTAGCCTATCCTAACACATTACCCTACATAATTATCAAAAAACACATACATTCGGAGCCATAATGAAGGGAAAAAATAGTTAATAACCTACTGGAACGCTGGTGATGCCTTCCTCCACCTGTTAGCATGTTAGCTCGGTGTCCCTCCAACATCTGAGGCTGCCTGAAGTTTGCGCGGTCCAGACAGTTTACAGTAAGTCCTGTTAGCATGTTAGCTCCATACATCTGGAGCCATAATGAAGGGAAAAAAGAGTTAATAAACTACTGGAATGCTGGTGATGCCTTCCTCCGCCTGTTAGCATGTTAGCTCGGTGTTCCTCCAACATCTGAGGCTGCCTGAAGTTTGCGCGGTCCAGACAGTTTACAGTAAGTCCTGTTAGCATGTTAGCTCCATACATTTGGAGCCATAATGAAGGGAAAAAAAGAGTTACTAAACTACTGGAATGCTGGTGATGTCTTCCTCCGCCTGTTAGCATGTTAGCTCGGTGTTCCTCCAACATCTGAGGCTGCCTGAAGTTTGCGCGGTCCAGACAGTTTACAGTAAGTCCTGTTAGCATGTTAGCTCCATACATCTGGAGCCATAATGAAGGGAAAAAAGAGTTAATAAACTACTGGAATGCTGGTGATGCCTTCCTCCGCCTGTTAGCATGTTAGCTCGGTGTTCCTCCAACATCTGAGGCTGCCTGAAGTTTGCGCGGTCCAGACAGTTTACAGTAAGTCCTGTTAGCATGTTAGCTCCATACATTTGGAGCCATAATGAAGGGAAAAAAGAGTTAATAAACTACTGGAATGCTGGTGATGCCTTCCTCCGCCTGTTAGCATGTTAGCTCGGTGTTCCTCCAACATCTGAGGCTGCCTGAAGTTTGCGCGGTCCAGACAGTTTACAGTAAGTCCTGTTAGCATGTTAGCTCCATACATTTGGAGCCATAATGAAGGGAAAAAAGAGTTAATAAACTACTGGAATGCTGGTGATGCCTTCCTCCGCCTGTTAGCATGTTAGCTCGGTGTTCCTCCAACATCTGAGGCTGCCTGAAGTTTGCGCGGTCCAGACAGTTTACAGTAAGTCCTGTTAGCATGTTAGCTCCATACATTTGGAGCCATAATGAAGGGAAAAAAGAGTTAATAAACTACTGGAATGCTGGTGATGCCTTCCTCCGCCTGTTAGCATGTTAGCTCGGTGTTCCTCCAACATCTGAGGCTGCCTGAAGTTTGCGCGGTCCAGACAGTTTACAGTAAGTCCTGTTAGCATGTTAGCTCCATACATTTGGAGCCATAATGAAGGGAAAAAAGAGTTAATAAACTACTGGAATGCTGGTGATGCCTTCCTCCGCCTGTTAGCATGTTAGCTCGGTGTTCCTCCAACATCTGAGGCTGCCTGAAGTTTGCGCGGTCCAGACAGTTTACAGTAAGTCCTGTTAGCATGTTAGCTCCATACATCTGGAGCCATAATGAAGGGAAAAAGAGTTAATAACCTACTGGGAGCTGGTGAAGCCTTCCTCCGCCTGTTAGCACATTAGCTCGTTGCTAAGCTGTAGCCTCTCTGCCTCGTAAAGCCTCGGATATAGTTTACGCGTCGCATAGGACGCGCGGCCAAAGTGACGCAATCGCGAAGTCCCCGCCCCCGCGCTTTGGCCAGCGCGTTGGTTTCGCGCGTGGTCGTGCACCTCCCAGATTTTGAAGCTCCGCAAGCCTAGCGCGCGCGCCAAATTGATTGACAGGTCGGGTGTGGACCTCACCGACAGCCTTCACGCCAGATTCTGCAGCTGTCTGCGCCGCTGTGGTCGTGGAAACGGCGTCGCGACGCATGGAGGAATGTTTTGTGACACAAAATGTATTAAATTCTCCTTCATTCCTGATCTGGAGTCGGACTTTTCTTTTGTTTTTTCGCCAAAAGTCACGTGATCGCTTTCTCCTCCGCTGACTCCATGCATTAAAGCCGCAAATAAAGACAACAGTTCAGCACGCGAGCGGAAAGCTATTTGTTTTTGTTGTGTGACGTCAAACAGTTCTTCTTCTACGGTAGATTTCTTCTTCTACACCCTTTCTTGCAACATATGCACAGGTTTTAGAGGGTACTGCCACCTGCTGGTCAGTAAAAGAACAGCACTTTGCCAAGCGCTGCCGTGCCACACTATAAACGCATGCACAGTGCGCGCGCAGCACGTGCGCTCCAGCTTGCGGACCAAAGCGCGACTATATCCGAGGCTTAAACCTCCACTCCAAACAATAAGGTCTCCTGTACTTTTCCACGTGCGGTCCAGAGTTTTACAGTAAGGTCTGTAGCATGTTAGCCCCTCCTAACCTCCTCTACCCCGGTCTGCCTGTAAACAATGAGGTCTCCTGTAGTTTTCAGCTGTAATCCTCCACCCGTGGCCGCTAAGGTACACTCTCCCCCATCCCTCCTGTAAATTTCCGCCTCCGCTGAGTTTCGACACCGTATATTTTGGTGTAAAGGCGCTTAAACCGTGTAACTCGAAACAATGCTTTTCAATGGGAGGCGTTCGTAACCGTGAATCATTGTAAGTCGAGGCCGTCGTAAGTCGAGGACTACCTGTATATAGATAAATGGGCTACCCCTATCATTTGAGGAAACACTGCTTTTTAGTTTTTATATTTCTTCAAAATATAGTTTCCTCAAATGATTGGCTGAAGATTAATCTATGGGGGGGTCATGGCCACCATTGGCCACCCCTGGTTTTGCACCTGATAATTGATATAATTGCTCCCTCCGCTTGCCAGGATCTATCACTCTGCGCCACCTCGGACACAAAAAAACTAAACTAAAAACTCCCACTGATCTCCACGGTGCAATTCCTACCTACTTGAACATCTTGCACCAAAACATTAAGGTGGACTTGCATTCCTTGTTCAGTCCCCGTCCAGAAAAAACACTCATCTTGACCATTAGAAAAACATTCCCTATTCAAATCCTTTAACGGCGGGACGTTGGCGTACTGCTTGTTTGTTAAGGAAGCATTGAAGATCAACTCCGGTGCATTTCCTGTAAAGGACACGGGTTGTCAGTTTTAAAGAAAAGTAGAATTGAACATTTAAGTCCACCCTCCCTCTCTGCTGTGCGTTCGCTCTGCCCCCAAAGTCTGTCTGCACGCTTCATGGATGTCTGCACGAGTAACCATAGCAACTGTGAAGGTGACGATGATTAACACTGTTGGGGGAAAATATGCAACTGTGATATTCTTGAATATTGACAAATTAATTTGCCTTGAGATGAAAAAAAAAGTATTTATTCAACATATTGCTTTGGCAATAGTTGTGATAAACCACATTTTCCTCACTCGTTTCTTGTTCTTCCTGTTTATCACTATGATCAAATCATTCTCCATGTGAATTACATCTGTTGTGGGCATTTAGTGCGGCTGCCGATTATATTACTGCCATGCAGGTTGTGTCTGCAGTTTGATGTACTTCTCTATAATATTGCTATTAATACACATTTTACAGCCCTAATTAGTGCAAACAGCTGGCTTTTGCCAAAGCAAAGCAATATTTTTTTAAGATCATATAAAAAATCTTCAGATGATTCAGAGAAAACTCGTACATTTGCCGAAGAGGCAGAGTTTGGAAGATCTGCTGAGTCGCATTAGTTTCTCATAGGTCCTCGTTAGATGTTTCTGCTACGTAATGTTCTTTTAAAGGCAGATGAGACTTTTATAGGATTTTAAATCTTGCAGGAAGCAAAATAAATAAATAAATTAAAGGAGTGACAGAAAACACAGAACCTTAATGATGGTCCCAACCTGCTGGTAGGACTTTTACATTTTTGTTTCCATGTTAATAAAAAAATTTTTTTAAGTATTTTTCCCAAATGTTAATGAAGTGTTTGATGCATTTTTGTCTTAGCTTCTTCAAATTGTTACAAGTGTATTCCAGTTATCCATCCATTCATCATCTTTACCCACTTGTTCCTTTTCGCATTGTGGGGTGTCACTGTTGCCCATGCGAGAGGTGCGGGACACCCTGGACAGGTCTCCAGTCCATCACAGGGACACGGAGAGACAAACAAGACAAACAACCATTCACTCTCTCACTCACACCTAGAGACAATTTAGAGTCACCAATCAGCCTAACGTGCATGTTTTTGGTTTGTGGGAGGAAACCGGAGTACCCGGAGAAAACCCACGCATGGAGAGAACATGCAAACTCCACCCAGAAAGGCCCCGGGCCAGGATTTGAACCAGTGACCATTTTGCTGAGATGCAACAGCTCTACCAACGGAGCCACCAGTGTTTGAACCAGGGACCTTCAGATCTTCAGTCTGATGCTCTCCCAACTGAGTTATTTTGGCCCATATTCTAATTTATACACACACATAGTATAAATATTTTTTTTTATTTTCTCAGCAAACTCTTCTGCACATGGAAAAAATACTCAGCAAATACAGAAAAATGTAAAAAAACAAACAAACATAGAATACAGACAAAATAGAGACAATGTATCTTGTCAGTAACTCAATATTATGTAAAAAAAATTCTAAAGAAAAAAATACATGTTTCTGCCTGTTTTTGTTTGCGCAGTTTGTAAAATGGTACTTTTGGCCGAGCACATAATTTTATGTCCACCTTGATTACACTTTACCCTGAAAACACGATCTCTTATCATTAATCAGTGATCCCTTTAAACATTATAGACATATTACTTAGGGGTGCAGGAAGAAAAATCGATTTTTTTAAAGAATCTAGATTCTTAGTCCTGGCGATTCAGAATCGATTCTAAAAGCCCCAAAATCGATTTTTTTTTTTTTTTACTAAATATGAATCAATATGTNAAAAAATGAAGTCTGTATTTTATTTTGAGTTAAAGGTTAATGCACTATGGTAGGCTGAAGTCTGTTTACTTTTATATATATATGTATATATATATATATATATATATATATATATATATATATATATATATATATATATATATATATATAATTATTTGTCTATGATGGACTGGAGACCTGTCCAGGTGTCCCCCGCCTCTCGCACAGTGATGGCTGGACATGGACATCAGTGACCCCCGTGACTCTTAAAGGAAGAAGTGGGTAAAGATGATGGATGGATGAATTATTTGTTCCTAGATTTTTCTTTTCCTTTTATTGTTTTAGAGAAGTCCAGGCAACTAAGCTAACCTAATACAGTACTGGTAATTTAAATTACAGAATTTAATGCATTCCTGCATACAGTAATTTGTTCCTATTTTTGGTATAAATATCAAATGATGCAAAAAAATTTGATACAGTACAGAACCTAAAATTATTGTTTTAATTAAATGTTCTATTTGTTTACATTGTTGTTTATTCTTTTCAGTTTGTCAGTTACAAAACTGAAACTAAATGTATGACCATTTTAATAGAAAAATCGTTTCTGAATCAAAAATCGTTTTTGAATCAAATCGTGACACCAAAAATCTGAACCGAATCGATTCTCCAGACACTGAGAGATTCACACCCCTACTAATCAGAGATCCCTTTAAACATTATAGAAATATTACTGTTTCTGTAAAAAAATAAAATAAAAACGTCTAAACATTTTGTTTTGAGTAGAATAATGAATGCTCTCTCACTGGGGATCAAACCCGTCTACCAGGAGACACAGGCAGTGACGCTCACCGTTGCACCACAGCAAAGTTTCATGCTACGTCCACCTTCATCTTCACATATGGTTCCCTTGTGTGAGGGACGTAATGGACCAGACCTCATTTTTGAAAGGCAGTCCACTGGTCAGCTCTTTTCTTACATTCCTTGTGAAGAAACGTACAGAGCAGACAAAGTGCTTTTCACGAGGAGTTCCAGTAAGACCGCTTCAGATGAAACGGTGTCTTTCCCAGCCGTGCGTGAGCGGCGTTTCATCTGCCTCTCCTCCCGCAGGAACTCTGTCGGCAGCGCATGGCCGTCAAACCTCCCTCGGAGCGTCCGGAGGCCGTCTCCTCCAGGATCAACAGCGTCTCGTCTCAGTTCAGCGACGGCGGTCCGGCCATCAGCCCCTCGGCCCGCAGCAGCCTCTCGTCTTGGAGTGAAGAACCTGCCCACTCAAACATGGACATCTCAACTGGTCACATGATACTGGTGAGTTTCACACAACCACTAACCCTACGCCACTAATTAAGATAATGTACCACATATTTATTTTATTCTTCAGTATCCAGCCCAGCAGAGCAGATGTTTCGCTATGATATAGTTTATATATAACTGCTGTGAACATTTTGGGAAAAAATCTTGTTTAACACGGTTTGCTCATCATTTATTGTTTATTTTGGGTCAAAAGTTAACAAAATCTGCATTTGACTTCCTTTAAAGAAAATTTTCGGGGGGAAATGGCCAAAATCTAACTTGATTAAAGACCTAAAATTAATTGAAATATGTACAGGTATATATATTTTTAATAAATAACAACAAAAAAAGCCATCACCTTTTATAACAAAGGTCTCGAGCAGGGGTCTGCAACCTGCGGCTCTAGAGCCACATGTGGCTCTTTGGTTCCTCCACAGCGGCTCTTTCAAGCTTTGACCAAAACTAATATAAAACGTAATTTTATTTGTTGTCATACAACCAACAAAAAAGGATTACCGGTAGTTTAAGACATTTTCCTGTCATTTATTTTGCAAATATTTAAATACTGGAACAAGTACAAGGAGTAAAGCATACCCACTTTAACTTTATTTCTATACTTACCGGTAATTCATTTTTCCACAATTAAAAATACCTAGGTCTGCGTAGTTCATAGCTTTTATTAATTAAAAAAAAAACTCTCTTTAAAATAATCTGGTCTTTTCATTTGTCTAAAATTGTAAAAATATAAATTATTAGTTGTTTTATATTTATCATGTCACCCCTAGTGGCCACAAAAGCTCCTTCCAACAAAGCTAAAGTGGCCCATGGGCCACCAGTTGAGAACCACAGTTGTAACATGTTGTTGCGGCTCTGAACACTTTTAATTTAGTGAACGAAGGCGTAAAATGGCTCCTTTGATTGTAAAGGTTGCAGACCCCTGGTCTGGAGGAATAGCTAAGTTTTTGTGTTTTGGGTCAAATCTTAAAAATATCTTTATGCAGCATCACTTTGAATCTTGTGAGATCTCAAACCATCTGTAAGTGCTCAGACTGTGTTTGGAATGACTCTCAGCTACTACCACACCAAATATAATCTAAGTGTCTGTCAAAATGACTGCGTTATAGCCGTTTTTGGCCATGGCAGCCATCTTGGATTAGATTGACTATAACTGAATCAGCTGTAGACGTACATCCAGTGATTACTTAGAGTTTCGTTGACGTCCGTTCAATGGTTTATTGGATATTTTGTTAACAAAGAAACAAGCATGCAAAGGCAGTTACACTGTTGTCCACTGTTGGTTGGAAACAAAATAAATGGGCCGAACTAAGTCAAATAGTGGAAAGAACCATGAAACAAGAAACATATAATTACAGCCAAAGTATTGTTTCTGGGAAAATAAAAATAAAAATACAAAGCCAGATCTGAGGTATCATCATGAACTGTGGCTGTAACTAAATACGATTAATATTAGTTTTTAATTAATACAAATAGTCAACAATATGAATTATAGATGCCAACATTATGTCGTATGGTTCATTTGGACAAATGTTTACAAAATAAAAAAACATATTTCTGTTTTCCCTCTTTTTATGAACTTGTCATGATCTCATATGATCATATCTCGTATGACATCACTCAAAGTTTTTACTGTTTTATTTGATTTATTGTCAGACAAAGATGAAGCACAGTTATAACACTGAAAAAACAACAACTTTACCTTCCTGCACAGATGAATTCTGCCTCACGACTACAGAGATAGCGACACCTCTGAGTTGGACTGAACCAACTCAAAGTTTAAGGAGGGGGTAAAGAAAGTAGCATTTTTTTAACATTATTATTTTTTGCATCTAAGTAAATAACATTAAAATAATTAAACACCCTCTGCTTTTGTTCTATTGCTGAGTGTGATAACTTGTAAATTTTAAATTGAAAACAACATAATTTTGCACGCCCACTTTAGAAAATGGGAGGAGCAACTGTTCCACTTGCTCCATTGATAAGGTGCCTATGGAAATAAAATAGCATCCATCCATCCATCTTCTTCCACTTATCCGGGGTCGGGTCGCGGGGGTAGCAGCCTAAGTAGGGAGGCCCAGACTTCCCTCTCCCCAGCCACTTGGAGCAGCTCCTCCGGGGGAATCCCAAGGCGTTCCCAGGCCAGCCGAGAAACATAGTCCCTCCAGCGTGTCCTGGGTCTTCCTCTGGGTCTCCTCCCGGTGGGACATGCCCGGAACACCTCACCAGGGAGGCGTCCAGGAGGCATCCTAACCAGATGCCCGAGCCACCTCAACTGGCTCCTCTCGATGTGGAGAAGCAGCGGCTCTACTCCGAGTCCCTCCCGGATGACTGAGCTTCTCACCCTATCTCTAAGGGAGAGTCCAGACACCCTGCGGAGAAAACTCATTTCAGCCGCTTGTATCCGAGATCTTGTTCTTTCGGTCATAACCCAAAGCTCATGACCATAGATAGATAAAATAGCAATAAGGGAAATATGAATCCAGTCAAGCTACTAATAGACTTAAAAATTAATTAAACTGAAGTTAAACTGTCTTCACCAGAAACAAGCTGACACTCTGTAATAAGAAGACTGAGAAAACTGACTCAAAATTACAAATATTTAGTTAACCCAAGTTTTCTTTCATGTTAAAGGTGCTATATGTAACTTTTCTAAAAATATATTTTAACATATTTCTTCACTCTGTCACTATCTCCTGACAGACTGATGTTAGACAAAGTAATCTCTGAAAAAAACTATAGTCCCCTTGCTTCTCCAGGTGGTACTAAAAGCATTTCTAAAAACCCACAGTGACCCGCCGTTAACCAGCCAATAAAAACAGAGTTTTTAACCAGCCAATAAAAACAGAGCTTCTCACGCCCCTAACCCACGCCCCCGCCTGTCCCAGCCCCAGCGGCCGCGCACGTTCTCGTTCAAAGGATTGCAAAGCGATGCAGGACTGTTTTGTATGTGACACAAATGTATTAAATTCCCCTTCTTCATCCCTGATCTGGACTTTTCTTTTGTTTTTTTGCCAAAAGTCAAGTGATCGCTTCCTCCTCCGCTGACTCCATGACTGAAATGATGAGGAAATTGAATGAATTTGTCACGAGCGAATTAAACTCGGGTTCAACGTGGCTGCGCGAGGCTCTGCAGATTTCCTGGTGTTCTGGTGTGCTGGACCAGCGCTCCATGTTTTTATTTAATTTTTTAGAACGTTTTATTAACATATAAACACAGAATATTGCAGCGGCTGCGACAGGACATGCAGTGGAGGCGGAGCTATGGAGGCTGAGCTGTAGTTCAGCCGAGAGCAAGGGGGAGGGACCAGAAAAGTGTCTCTGTTGAAATTTTTCTAAGTTCCAGCGTGTTCCAAAAACTACATATAGCAGGAAAGTTAATTCTCAATATAGCAGCTTTAATTGTAATAGATGGTAAAATGGAGCTTACTTATATAGCGCTTTCCAGCCCCCTATGAGGGGCCCCAAAGCGCTTGATGAAGACATTTGTTGTGAAACAGTGATCAGGGGTGATTTTGATAAACATTGATTACATGTCCTGACCAAATGTTGTGATTTACTCGTATTACTTTACAGAATCAGCTGCTCTTAAAAGGAATTACTGATACGTTGCCATTAACACTGAAAGAAAAGCTGCATTTTCATGAGTGGATTTGACTCTTTTGTTTTTCGAGTTTTCATTGAGCACACGTGTGAGATGGCTTCCTCTGCCTCCCTCGTCTTCCTGTCTGTCATCTCATTACTCACCCTTAAACCCTTTAAGGCAGCAGCTCTGTTCTGGCCTCGTCTCTGAGACGTTTGTGTCTTCGTCTCGCCGTATCCAGATTGTTTCCCTCGTGCACGAGCGCACCTCTCTTGTTCCTCTCGTCTCGCTGCGTCTCTGGTGTCTCTGCACGTCTTTGTGTTCCTGTACATCTCATTAAACCCACGGTTTCTATAAGCGGCCTCCTCGCCCTCGCCTACCCCGCACATGAAAATCTCTATTGAACGTCGGTTGCATTCCGTCGAGTGCCATCGTATTTCCGATATACAGCCACTCGCTTCAGTGACCCACACGCACCTCTTCATCCTACCCCCACTCCATCTCTCACTCTCTGTGCATTATGAGGCTGCCGGCGAGATGCGATAAAACGGGCTTTTTGATGTGTTCAATAGGCACAAAGACACTAATTACCCCTGAGAGTTGCAACACAGTTGTATACGATTGAAATGACTCCCTTTGTGCAGCTGCAATGAGTGTCTGTTGTTCCACGCAGGCATCACAATCAAGATGTTTCTTTGGCAGATGCACCCACAACATATTCTAAAGCGCACATTTGAAGGTCATATGCGCATAAAAACAAATCTGAGTTTGTGACAGGGTGGTGTGAGCCTCCTTTGTTTTTTGTTCAGTTTTTTTTTTGTGTGTGTCTTCTCAGCAAAGGTAAGAAGGGCCGAATTAAAAAAATTCTTGAGTTTCTTCAGGCATTCAGTTGATGCATGAGCTGCAGACTGATCACAATGACTCATTTGTATTTAAATTACAAGAACGAATATGTAAATGCAATGAGAGAAGGGAGAGGTGGATCGAGTGGGTCTAGTTTGGATGCTGTGATTAATTTTGTGTAGGTGACTGGAATGAATGTAAATTATGTAGAATGTTAAAGTTTACGAATCTCCAAGTTATTTTAATTCCTTCATAAGTACATTTATTATAAGTAGTGTGGTGCTGAAAAGTGCAATCAGACATAAAAAGTTGAAACTCTTAAATGTTAATGGAAATACTAGCCTCATTACAAAATACCTGAAAAATAATTGCGGATTAATTTCAATAACAAATAAATCTAGTTGCTCATTAAATACTTTTTCCCCCTGTATAATATGTACAACAAGTATTGATATTAGTTTAGGGTTAGGTAGGAAACACTTGGTTCAAGGACAACTGAGGCAATAATTTTATATCATTTTTTAATTGGCTTAAATTAGCCTAAAATGTTTTTATAGTAACAATAATTTATTTTTAGGTCTGTAAGGGGAAAAAATGTTTTTTTTGGAGAAGGACTATTTTAACTGGTTAAGTCTTCCTAATATGTTGTAAACATTATCATACACCCTTTCATTTTATGCTCCCAAATTATACCAAATATGAATATATATATTGTATTTGCAATAGGTTTTGCTTAGGCTTATGCAGTTTCTTTATCTGCTATCGACCAAAGTTTATTTTTATTGCACATATTTCTGTAAAGTATTGTCTGAATTATACAAAAAAGAAACAATAGCCACATAAAAGGCATATGATTTACCACAGAGGTAGAGGATGTAACATATGAAGAACAAAATACACATTAAACATGGTTTTATCAGGGTATTATTGAGTCCTAATTTATTATCAAAGTTGTTCTCTTTAGACTGATGTGCTTCAGTCATGACTCATAATTAATAGACATTCTTTGACATATGTAGAAAGAATACATTTTTGGTTTCACTGTCAATATGGAATATTCCTGAAAGAGAGGGGCCCCATGTAGTTTATATAGTTTTTTTATGATGAATATAAACTAAATTAGAGCATGCAGGCTTCTTTTAATTTTATAAATTGTTTATTAGCAACACATTTGTCCAAATGGAAACATGCCAACAGGAAATCTTGTATAAAAAAGTAAATTGATGGCATATTAAACTCCGACTGTTTTTATTTCACTGGTAAAATAAAATAAAATGAGGTGCTGAGAGTTCAGTTTGGTTATAAATCACAAGTAGCTCATCATCACAAGAGGTTTGTGTTGTGTAGAAAACAATGGGAGGAAGCTGAGAGCTCTTCAGTTATATCATCGTTGTTTTTACACCACAGCAGAGTTGCTTTGACTGGGATGAAAATGCTAAAGCCCGTTCTGATCTGAAATCAGCACCTCGGACAGTTCCACACTTACATCAGGCACAGCAGACTGCAGCTGATGATTCAAGTTATACATCTGTCAATTAGCAATCAGCACCTCGGACAGTTCCACACTTACAGATTAGGCACAGCAGACTGCAGCGGATGGTTCAAGTTATACATCCGTCAATTAGCAGCCATGTTTTTTCTATACTCTGAGCTTCTCCGATCATTTTCCAAAAAGTTTTTTTTTTTTTTCACAAACATTCGTATAAAACCTTTAAAGACTAAATGAGCTGAGGCTGCTGTTTTGCAACACATCGACTGTTCTCTGTGGTAAAAGTTTTCCAAGTTGTGTTGCTCTTGTTTGCCTGCAACAGACAGAAATCGGTGTCATGTGGGAAACATTTTTTCTGCAAGTTCACGTAAAAACATTTTACTGAAGGTTTGACATGTTTTAGCCATCAGGAATCTGCTGCAACTAAGATGAATTGTGTTTCATAAAGTGGTAAAGGTGGTAAATATAAAGTGGTAAATATAGGTGGTAAAGGAGAAACACTCACTGCTGCCTCCACCCTCATTTGCTCCACTCTGGGCCCTTAAGCAAGGCCCTGAACCCCCATCATCTGCTCCACTGTGCACCCTTGATGGCAGCTCTCTGCTCCATACACAGGACTGTGGTAGATCAGTGTGGTCTATGGTTGTGTCACGAAGTGCATGGAAACAATTGCCAAGTTTTCATGCAAGTTAAGTTTGCTGTGTCGACCTCTAAAGAAGGGAGCAGCCAGAAGTAAAAAAAGAAGAAGAAGAAGAAGAAGAAAGAGGAGGAATTTCAAAAATGTTTAAAAAAAAAAAAACATTTGCGCAACAAACTTTCTCTTTAAATAGTCAGTCGCAGACGGACATTTTAAACCCATCTCAAGTTTGTTGTGGGCATCTCCCACCCAGTGTAAAGAGCTCTAAAGATGTATTATGGGATTTAAAACCTGCATGGGAACAAAACAATCCACGTCTAAACCTGTGAACCATGAAAGATTATTTATTTAAAAAACTGGTCTAAATCTCCAAAGGAGAATACAAAGCAGGCAGAGACAGAAGTGACCCATTAAATAATTTGTATGACCCAGAATGTATTTTTGCAAGGCGTGTGCGCACAATCTTTATTCTCTCCGTAAAAACAAAGTTTGTTAAAAATGTAGCCACATGGCTCACTGATCACGTCCACAAGCGATGTGAATTCAGTGAAAACTTTCCTTTTTCTCACAATGCAAAGTCAATTTGAAGTCGCCATCTTGTCTTTAACTGTTGCAGCCCAGTGGGTTGATTCCTAATTATTCTTCTTTAAACACTATTGACGTGTTTTGTTTGCATATCTCCCTCTCCTGCCTTCTAGGTTCCTTTTTTAAAATCCTTTCTTTGATTTCCTGCTCCACGTCTGTTTTCCTTTCGACTCTCTCCTCCCGTTCCTCTCTCTCGGGCTGTGACGGCTCGTGCTCCTCTTCTGCAGCCAGAACCGTCAGCGGTACAAAAATATTCACACATACAAGAGAACTCATTTCAAATTCCACCCGCCATGTTAACTGGAGACAGCAGAGACCGAGCTGAGAGTTTCCTGACATCGAATCTGGGTTCCTGTCGGCATTTTTAGATAGAAACTCAAGGGTGGGATTTTTTTTTAATTTTTTTTATGTAAGGGGCGGTGTCACTGGGAGAGAGCGAGTCTGTCACAAAACAGGATGAGCAAACATTTCATCTGTGGCTTGTGTTTGAAAGCAGCAACTGTTGAGTGAATATTAAAACTCACCAGCTTCACAGGATAAAATA
>JBBPBX010022868.1:21982-32494 GCA_038048925.1 Garcialebias charrua | reverse complement strand
ATATATATATACAGGTAGTCCCCGACTTACGAGCGAGTTCCGTCCCTAGGGGGCGCTCGTATGTCAAAAATTCGTAAGTAGGATCACCAAAAAAAAAAAAAAAAAAAATATTTTTTTTTTTTAGAAATGAATACATGTACAGTACTGTACAGTCACCAAGCACTTAGCCTATCCTAACAGTTTTTAAAGATGAAGGAGTGAGTTTAATTGTCTCCTTTCACATAAAGGGAGCTAGCTCCCTTTATGGGAATGGAGCCTGCATGGAGGAGGGAGACAATTCCACTCACTCCTTCATCTTTAAAAACTGTGTTAGGATAGGCTAAGTGCTTGGTGACTGCACAGTACTGTACATTTATTCATTTATAAAAGAAAAAATAATATATATATTTTTTATGAGATACATATTCGTAAGTCGGGGACCTCGTAAGTAAGAGCGCTCGTAAGACGGGGACTACCTGTATATATATATATATATATATATATATATATATATATATATATATATATATATATATATATATATATATATATATATATATATATATATATATATATATATATATATATACAGGTAGTCCCCGAATTACGAGCGCTCTGATCTACGAGGTTCCAGACTTACGAGCTGGCGAATTTTTGGAAAAAACGCAAAAAATACTGAGTTTTCATGTGTTTTTTCACCACAGTTAGTTAGCTAAGCATATGGACACACGTTTCCGATCATTTTTATGCACTCATAAGCAGTTTTTGGATGAAAATAGAGTGTTTTTAGTCGCGCTAGCGAAACCGTTCCAATTTACGAGCGAAATTTCGGACTTACGAGAGACATGGCAACCGTTCCAAATTACGAGATTTCCGGTTTACGAGCGCCTCGTTGTAACGGATCTCGCTCGTAAATCGGGGAATACCTGTATATATATCTGGCACGAGCATCGCGGATGAACTGAAGAGTCACCACCAGAAGCCATGAGCTGAGCTGGCTGACCGATTTTGGAGCTTTGATTGGAGAGGGCCGAGCGCAGAGCATGGACCTGAGAGCTAGCGTCTCGAGCCACAGGCTAAACTGGCTAGCCGACCTCGAAGCTGCCGCGACCAGAGAGGGCTGAACGCCGCGCACGGACTAAAGAGCAATCGACGGTACCACAAATCAAACTAGTGCGCCAACCTTGGAGCTGTTGTGACCGAAGGAGGCTGAGCGCCATGCAAGGACCGGGGTTCCGCCGTCTGGAGCTACGAGCTGGGCTAACATCTGAGCTACATCTGGAGCTATGTGCTGTGCTAGCTGGGCTAACATCTGAGCTGCTGTGACCGCAGGAGGCCGTGCCCCGTGCGCGAACCGGAGGACCGTCGTCTGTAGCTACGAGCTGGGCCGGGCACCGTGTGCGAACCGGAGGACCGCCGTCTGGAGCTACGAGCTGGGCCGGGCACTGTGTACGAACCGGAGGACCGTCATCTGGAGCTACGAGCTGGGCCGGGCACCGTGTGCAAACCGGAGGACCGGAGGACCGCCGACTGGAGCTATGAGCTGGGCCGAGCACCGTGTGCGAACCGGAGGACCGCCGTCTGGAGCTACGAGCTGGGCCGAGCACCGTGTGCGAACCGGAGGACCGTCGTCTGGAGCTACGAGCTAGGCTAGCATCGGAGCTGCATCTGGAGCTACGTGCTATGCTAACTGGGGTAACATCGGAGCTGCTGCGACCGGAGGAGGCCGAGCACAGTGCGCGAACCGGAGGACTGCCGTCTAAGCCAGGCTAGTGAGCCAACCTTTTCAGATAACAGATCTGATTGCTTCAGGTTGCTGAGACCGTGAGTTATGATCTGATAACAGCTGATCTGGGTGCTAGGCCACAGCCACCATCGTTCGGCCTGTGAACCTCGTGGAAGGGCCACGTGGTTCAGCAAATAAACCATCAACCAGAGACCTGCTACCACTAGACTATACAAACTCTGTAAGTATGATGAAAAATAGAGGACAAAAGGCACAAGAGTCGGAGGGAAACAACTCAGCAGAAATGCAAGACTTTAAAAAAATCACTAAACTTTATGGGTGAAGAACTAGCAAAATTATCAGCAAAAATGGATCACCAGGCCAGTCTGGTTGATGAAATAAGACAGCTGAGAGAACTGATAATCAGCAAAGACAATAAAATAGCTGAACTGGAACGAAAAATAGATGACTTAGAACAATACACTAAGCAAGACAACTTGGTGATCACAGGACTTGATGTTAGTAAGTGTCGGACATGGATAAAAACTCTTACTAACACTAACCCAACTGAGGATGCACCATAGGAAGAACTACAGACTCTGGAGGAGCATGTAGTTACTTTTTTACAGAACAAGAACATTGACATAGAACATGAGGACATTTCGTTCTATCACACCCTGCCTAGTAAATCACCAAAATTCAAACCGTCAATAGTTGTCAAGTTTATTAGCAGGAAGTTAAGAAACAATGTATTTATGCAAGCAAAAAAACTGCAGGGAACAAACGTTTACATAAATGAACATCTAACCTAGCCTGGTTAAAACCAGACCCTTGTCCTTCACTTCGCTTCAGACAATGGTCTGGACTTTCTCCATTGACAACCAATTCTTGCTGGAGGCGTGGCCTCTGCTGATGGCTGCTCCCCCGTGGTCTGCTGAACTTGACTTCAGCTCCGCCTCCTGCTGAATTTTCTCTCGCTCCGTTGCATATTCTGTGTTTATATGTTAATAAAACGTCCTAATAAAATAAAATAAAACCATGGATCGCTGGTCCAACACACCAGAAGACCAGGAAATCTGATGGGACTCGGGCAGCAACTTAAAACCCGAGTTTAATTCTCTCGTGACAACCTCAGTCATTTCCTTGTTCATTTCACTCAGCGGAGGGAGAGGAGGAGGAGGAGGGAGCGATGATCACTTACTTTTGGCAAAAAAAAAAAAAAAACTCCAGATAAGGGATTAAGAAGGGGAAATTAATACATTTGTGTCACATATAAAACAGTCCTGCATCGCTTTGAATGAGAACATGCGGCTGCTCGTTGGCTGCGCGCTCCCCCGTGGTCTTCTGAACTTGACTTCAGCTCCGCCTCCTGCTGAATTTTCTCTCGCTCCGTTGCATATTGTGTTTATATGTTAATAAAACGTCCTAATAAAATAAAATAAAACCATGGAGCGCTGGTCCAACACACCAGAAGACCAGGAAATCTGATGGGACTCGGGCAGCAACGTAAAACCTGACTTTAATTCTCTCGTGACAACCTGAGGCATTTCCTTGTTCATTTCACTCAGCGGAGGGTGAGGAGGAGAAGGAGGAGGGAGCGATTACTTGACTTTTGGGAAAAAAAAACAAAAGAAAACTCCAGATAAGGGATTAAGAAGGGGAAATTAATAAATTTGTGTCACATATAAAACAGTCCTGCATCGCTTTGAATGAGAACATGCGAATGCTCGTTGGCTGCGCTGGGACAGGTGGGGGCGTGGGTTAGGGGCCAAAAACTCTGCCCCTTCTGTTCTCTGATTGGTCCGGTCAGAAATCTACTGGAGAAATCGTTGTCTATGAGAGAAGTCCCAGACTGTGCAGTGAAGGGAAATGAGAATTGAGCGGAGCTGTGCAGGAAGGCGAGGGCCAGGCTACATCTAACCAAAAAAATGGAAACATTGCACGTGAGGCAAGGTTTTAAAAAAACAGAACAAAATAGTATCAACATTGACAAGAAATGGAAACATCTTTATCAAAACACATGAAGGGTCCCAGGCTAAAATGATAAAAGAGCTGAAGGATCTGGAAAAACTTGGATGAACTCAGGAGATGGCAAATTACAAATCAATGAAACAACTCACACACAAAATGGGAATAATATACAGTGAAATGAAAAAATACATTAGAACATGACAACATACGAAGACTCAGAACCTAAAATATATAATGTTGAAGATGTGATCGATGCAAAAAAAAATCCTGTAATAAAAGATAGTGAATATTATAATGAAGAGCAGTTTAATGACATCAATATAACAAATGGAGGTCTCTCTATTATTCACTTTAATAGCAGAAGTATAAATGCAAATATATCCAAAATAACAGATTACTTAAAACAATTAAACAGAATTTTACGATAATAGCACTGTCAGAGACATGGCTCAATGATGATAACACAAATAATATTCATATCAAAGGGTATGAATTATTTCATATGAACAGAAATAATAAAAGAGGTGGTGGAGTCGCTCTATTTGTTAATAATTAAATAAAATGTAAGTTAAATAGTAAAATGTCAATAATTGTTGATAATAGTATGGAAATGATAATAGAAATAATAAACAAAAATGATAAAAACATAATAATAAGTTGTGTATATAGATCACCAGGATCAAATATAGAAATATTCACTGATAAAATCTTGGAGCTGTTGGAAAAGAGTTTTAATTTAAAAAAAAAATTGTGTGGAGACTTTAACATTGATTTGGGAAATAAAACAGATTCAAATAACATCAGTACATTTATAAACTCAATGTACAGTTTAAATATGTATCCATTGATATCAAAGCCAACAAGAATTACAACTCATAGTGCCACAATAATTGATAATATTTTCACAAATATAACAAATGGGGATGTGATAGGTGGTATTTTAACGACCGACTTAAGTGATCATTTACCAGTTTTCACAATCTATAAAAATGATCAAAGCATCACAAAAGCAGTTACAACGAAGAAAAAGATCATAAACACATCAAAAAAAGTTTTGGAAAAATTAAAAGAGGATCTAGATAAACAAGACTGGAATGAAGTGTATGTTGATGATGTGAACAGATCATATGATGAGTTTATGAATATCTTGGAAGCTCTGTATGAAAAGAATTGTGTGCAAACAAATTATACAAAGAGAAATATCGTTGACCAACCATGGATGACAAAAGGGTTGAGAAATGCTTGTAAAAAAAGAATTATTTGTATTCATGTTTCTTGAAATTGCGAAGTCAGAACGCTGAAGAAAAATATAAAAAGTATAAAAATAAATTAGTAGGGATTATAAGGAAACATAAGAAAGAATATTATAGTAAATTATTAGATAAAAGTAATGGTGATATGAAAGCAACATGGCGAGTAATGAATAGTGTTCTGAAGAATCATAAAGCAAAAACTGGTATTTCAAAATATTTTGTAAAAGACAACGATGAAGTTCATAATGAAAATGAAATTGTAAATGGATTTAATCAATATTTTGTGAATGTTGGATCAAGCCTTGCAGCTAAAATACCAAAAGTAGATACTAATATGAAAGTAGCTAAGGTAGTTCCTCTTTTTAAAAATGGTGATAAATGTGTGTTCAACAATTATAGACCTATATCCTTGTTACCACAGTTTTCAAAAATTCTTGAAAAATTATTTGTGAACAGACTAGATCAATTTATAGATAAACAACATATTCTAAGCAACAGTCAGTATGGGTTTAGAGCAAAAAACTCTACATCGATGGCTCTCAACACCATCATCCCCCAACAGCTCATCCATAAACTGGGTAGTCTTGGGCTGAACACCTCAATGTGTAACTGGCTGCTAGACTTCCTGACCGGGAGACCACAGACAGTACGGATCGGGAGTAACACATCTAGCACCATCACATTGAACACAGGGGCCCCACAAGGATGTGTGCTGAGCCCCCTTCTATTCACCCTGCTAACACACGACTGCACACCATCGTACAGCTCCAACCACTTCATCAAGTTTGCGGACGACACAACAGTGGTAGGTCTCATCAGCAACAACGATGAGACGGACTACAGGAACGAGGTGAGCCGCTTGGCCTTGTGGTGCGGACACAACAATCTCACTCTCAACGTGGAGAAGACAAAGGAGATTGTCGTGGACTTCAGGAAGAGGGATGCACAACATGCCCCTCTGACCATCAACAGCACCGCAGTGGAGAGAGTGGACAGCACCAAGTTCCTGGGAGTGCACGTCTCGAAGGACCTGTCCTGGAGCAGGAACACTGCAGCACTGGCCAAGAAGGCTCACCAGCGCCTCTACTTTCTCCGCAAGCTGAAAAGGGCTGGAGCTTCAACCCCCATCATGTGCACCTTCTACAGGGGTGCCATAGAAAGTGTCCTGACCAGCTGCATCACGGTGTGGTTTGGTGCATGTACTGCATCCTGCCGCAAGAGCCTCCAGCGCATCGTGAGAGCAGCTGAGAAGATCGTCGGCACCTCCTTGCCCTCACTGCAGGACTTACACAGCAAACGCCTCACTCGGAAAGCCCTCTGCATGGCAGGTGATCCCACACACCCACTACACAGCCGCTTTAGACTGCTGCCATCAGGGAGGAGACTGAGGAGTCTCCAGGCTCGAACCAGCAGACTGAGAGACAGCTCTGTTCATCAGGCAGTCAGAATGCTAAACACTCTGCCTGCTCTGCCTCCCCTCCCATTTGAACTGCCTTAACACAAAAAACTTTCTCACACATTACCACTCAACACAAAGTTTTTAACACTGGACCCTGTGTCATCAAACGGGTTATTCACTAAACTCTCGGTCATGTGCTCATTCAGTTTGCACTACTTCTCATATTTGCACTAATGTTTGTATTACATTACTGCCTATAGTCATACTACTGTTTACATTCACTGTTTACATTTATTAATACGGTTTACATTTATTACTACTGTTTACATTTACACTACTTTTATATCTACACTACTGCTGATACATATACAGTATTCTCTGACTAGCCTTATCTAAGGATGCCAAATGTGCCTTATGTGCCTTACTGCATATGCCACTTTGCCTCTATACCAACATCAACTACCTCATACATATACTGTGTACATTAACTCATATGCTGCTGTGCCACTCTTTGCAAATGTCAATGCTAGAACCTTCAGTTTATTTTATAGATATACTTTTTATACTTTTTATACTACTATGAAAAAACTCAGGACAGTATTACACTTTTATTATTTCATTTTATGCTTATGTTCATTGGGTGTTTGGTGTTTTAGGGGTGTTTGGTGTTTCAGTGTTGGTGTAAATTTTCATACTTTTATACTACTATGAAAAAACTCAGGACAGTGTTACACTTTTACTATTTTATGCTTATGTTTATTAAATGTTTTAGTGTTTAGTGTTTAGATGGTTACTGTTGCACCGAGGGACTGAGAGAAACGCAATTTCAATCCTGTGTATGTCCTGTACATATTGCAGTTTTGACAATAAAGTTGACTTTGACTTGACTTTGACTCTCATGGAATTAATGGAACAAATAACTACTGCTGTCAATCAAAAACAATATTGGGTCAGTATTTTTGTTGATTTAAAAAAAGCATTCAATACTATTGATCACACCATTCTCCTTGAAAAACTGAACAAATATGGTATTAGAGGACCAGCATTACAGTGGGTATCTAGCTATTTGAAAAATAGAAAACAATTTGTACAAATAAATGATGTAAGATCTGACCTCTGTAATATCACATGTGGAGTTCCCCAAGGCTCTGTACTTGGACCAAAGCTATTTATTTTATATGTGAATGACTTGGTAAATGTGTCAGGACTCCTTAAATGTGTACTTTTTGCTGATGATACCACATTTTTCTGTTTAGGTGAAGATATAGAACAAATGTTGGAATTGATAAAGACAGAATTTGTCAAGATACAAACTTGGTTTAAAATCAATAAATTATCATTAAATCTAGAAAAAACTAATTACATGATATTCAGTAATAAAAAGAAAACTGTTGATGTTCCACTCAAAATTGAGGGTGTTGAGATTTGTAGAGTGAGTGAGGTGAAGTTTTTGGGTGTTATCATTGATGACAAACTGACATGGAAACAACACATAAATTCTGTAAGAATAAAAATAGCTAAATCGATTGCAGTACTGTACAAAGTCAGAGACCTATTGAATGATAAAGCTCTGTATTTGTTGTATAACACAATCATTGTTCCACACTTAATCTATTGTATTGATGTTTGGGGGAAAATGTGTAAAACAATCACAAAGCCTATTTTTGTATTACAGAAAAGAGCTGTAAGAATTATCACTAGAAAACATTACTGTCATCCATCTAGTACATTATTTTATCAACTGAAGTTATTGAAGTTCCATGATTTGGTAGATTATAATATTTTATCAGTTATGTATAGGGCTCAAAATAATGCATTACCTTTAAATATCCAAATGCATTTTGTTAAAAGACAAAGTTGTTATAATCTTAAGGGGACAGAGATGTTTGTAAAACCACAATTCAGAACTAGTTTGAAGGGACGTTCTACCTCAATCCAGGGAATTAGATTATGGAATGGCTTGGAGAATGTAGTTAAAAATGCCAAGTCAATGTTTACATTTAAGAAAATGATCAAAACGAATTTGTTAAAAAATGAAATAGCGTAATGTGTATTGTATTAGTTAGAAAATTAGAAAGAGTTAGTCATTTTGTACTGTTGGTGGAAGATTATTATTGTTTAATCTGATTGTTTGAAAAAAGGGGCAGATATAATAAGATTTATTCTTCTTTCTGCTACCTTTCATTTTTTTATATTTTGTACATTATCATTTATGGGATTGTCTTGTATTGTTTTTCTTTTGTAAAAAAATGAACAAATTTAATAAACATAAACACATTTAACTATGTGTAGCACTCTGTGTGTGTGTGTGTGTGTGTGTGTTTGGTTGGTATTACTCTCCACTACAACCAAATCAAACTTTGGCTTTATGATATCTGTATCATTAACAGAGTAATAGCAATGAGGGGTTCGGTATCTTGCCCAGGGACACTTCGGCATGTGACTGCTGGTGGATTTGAATACCCCAACTCTTGCATTGAAGGCCGACTGCTCTAACCACTCAGCCACAGCTGACCCCAAAATGTGCATGTCTTGAGAATTATGCTCAACTACCAACACACCTGCATTTAGGCCAGTATCTGTAACACTGACAGCTTTGTTGCCATTTTTGTTTTTCTTAAGGTCATTGTGCGGTGGCAGTCAACTTCACTGGGTTGCATCTTCTAAAAGGTAACACGCTGACACACGTTTGTCTTTCTATCTTTAAAGGGACATTGCATTGACTTCCATTAGTTTCTATAGCCTAACCTTGACCCTTACCATAACTCTAACCATTATCACTACATACGAAAACCATCATCAAATCACACCTTAGTCCTAAACCTAATGCACCAATAGCACGCCTTCTTATGGGGCCTAAGCTTTTGGGATATATATACATATATATACATATATATATATATATATATATGTATATATATATATATATATGTATATATATATATGTATATATATATATATATATATATATATATATATATATATATACAGGTAACCCCCGACCTACGACCCCATCGACCTGCGAACCACGGGACCTACGAACATATCATATTTAATAAAAATATGAATTTAAAAAAAAAAAAAAATTTTTTTTTTTTTTTTTTGTGTTTAAATGTTCTTAATTTCATGTGTACATCACTTTGTTGCAGCTCTGGTTGTTTTAAAGGCTTTATAAATAATAATTATGATAAAAAAGATCATTTCTGATCATTTTTGAGCAATTTTTGAGCAATCTTGGGCAACAGGAAGTAGGTCTTCAGTTTACACGGTCACAAATTAATGTAGAACACCGGACGCTATTTTAGGTTCAGTCACTGGGGTCTCCGGTCACAAATTAATGTAGAACACCGGACGCCATCTTAGGTTAGCTGCCGAGAGCCGGACGAAGACTGGTGACCAGGATGGCTTCATATGGATTAATTACTAGCTGGAAACGTCTCTGTGAACTTTGTGGATGTCTCAGGCAGCAGCGGATTTATCGCCGATCGTGCCAGGCCGCCGTGCGAACACCTCCGGCCGGCCTGGCTACACCTCCGGCCTGGCTAGCTCCAGAGCTAACACTGGAGCTAACACGGGAGCCGGCCTTTTGAACACTGGTGACCAGGATCGCATCATATGGATTAATTACTAGCTGGAATAGCTCTGTGGACGTCTCAGGCTGGAGCAGCGGCTGGAGCAGCAGCTGCAGATTGATCGCGCCGCCGCTCCAACACTAGCTCATGGCTTGGCTAGCAGAAGCTAGCCAGCTAGCTAACACAGGTCTGGAGCAGCTGCGGTGGCTTGCCGGCCCCCGCGCTGCTTGGCCCGAAAACAATCAACGCATGGCAACCTATGTCGGCTTTGACCATCTCAAAGTAAGAAAATATATTTTTATTTATTCTGTAAATGTGAATAGCAATGTTTAACATTACAGTACACTACTTTACATGCTTAAATGTGTGCGCGCGCTCCGTTAGCATGATAAATAAAGGTTGAATGAATGAATGAATGAATAATTTTTTTTAAATATAATTTTCACCCCCTACCTACGAACGGATCGAGCTGCGAACGGTTCTTAGGTCCCAAACTCGTTCGTAGGTCGGGGGTTCCCTGTATATATATATATATATATATATATATATATATATATATATATATATATATATATATATATATATATATATATATATATGTATATATATATA